>VDFB02289327.1:0-14192 GCA_007258455.2 Sequoia sempervirens | reverse complement strand
CTTGGAAGTCAGAACATGGAAATCAGGTAAGTGAAGATGTTTTATATTATAAAGTGTTTTGATGCTCTTCTTTTTGTTTGTTTAGCAGGATGAATGCCGGGACCAAAGTCTAATGACTTGAGGTGATGGAACAAGGACAGAGGAGTTACATGTTGGAATTTCTCCACAGAGGTCTCATATGCACCCAACTTAGAGAGGTCGGTGGCAAGGAAGAAATGGGCGAGTCCAAGACAAAGATCAGAGTAGAGAAAAGGATGAATGCCCAGGCATTAAGGATCATCCTCAAGCACTAAAACACCCTCAAGGCTAGGGACGAGGAATGAACAAAAGGCTTCAATGTTAAAGAATGACAGTGGGATGGATTGAAGAACAAAGTAGAGGAACTCTTCCCAGGTGTGAAGTCCTTCTCCAGCAATGGCCTGACAAGTTGTTCTCTAGCATACTCTGCATAACCAAAGGTGCAATAACAAGGAGGAAGATCATCATCAAACAGCTGAACGTACTTGCCATATCAGTCAAGAAATTGAGGCAATGGCGACCAGACTCATCCAGTTTGTAGTCAGAAAAAGAACAATGCGAATGCATCTCTGGACGAGAATCTTCTAGAAGGATGGTGGACATTAATTGCTCATTTATTACCCCACTCTTCTTGGTGGCGGTTTTTAGGGTGAGTCTTGTTCAGGGTAAGGTGGCACGATCTGGGCCATCCATTTGATTGTAATCTGAGTCGTCCATTGGACTTGGCCAGCTATAAAAGGGGCATCCCCCCTCATTTGTACCTCATTAGATTAGAGGATTATATTAGAGAGCTAGGAGCAGAAGATAGAGAGATAGCTTAGCATAGATTGATAGCATAGTTTGGAGAAGAAGGAAAGTTTTACCTTAGAAAGCTTTGTAAGAAATTGTTGTGAACACTCTGATAATAAAAAGAGTTTTCATTGTTGATGATCTCGTCTTTTGTTGTGAGCAGCTAGCAAGGTTTCTTCGTCCTTCTGATTCAAGTAGGATCTTAAAGTAGAATAAATTTTATTTCATGCAAGTAGCTAGTAATTGTGGAACGTGGTTTTCAGTTTGAACAAACTTCGTTTAATCCATACCACTAGCAAACTTACTGATGGTAAGTTTGCCTTGCGCGGTCAATTGGAAACTTGTGAACTTTACTTTGATTATGATTCACATGGTGGCATGCGTTGTCGTGATGGTGTCTTTATGTTGAGTTGTGATTTGAAAACTTTTGGCTACTCCCTTGAAGATTGCACCAGTCCTGCGGAAGCTGTCCGAAGCGAGGCAAAGTAGAGCTCGGTTGAAGTCTGTGAAAGTTGATCGCCACATCCCGTGCCATAGATTAGTCCATAGCATTTCCTATCCCTACACCCATTTAAATTCAATACATTTCTGGTTAGTATTAGGAAACTTGCACTTACCTGACAAATCTTTTGAACCGCGTGACAATCCCCCTTTCGCTTTAATCCGCTGTCTGCTGTTTGCTGAATGAACAATTGCGTAAGTCCCCCTCGTGATACCAGCAAATCACAACGAACCAACTGAGGCTATCCATTGCATAGAAGGAACCTTGGAGTTAAAAGCATGAACTCTCTCGCAATCTTAGCATGCTGAATACTTTGATCAAGAGAGAATAGAGTAGCCGTTGGTAACTTTATTCTGTTGTTTGGTAGGGTCACAAAAAACACATCAACAGGATGCCGTTGGATTTTCTCTAGAGGTCTACTGCTGCGTGTTGAGTACGAAAACCCTCATAATTGGGAGCTGGTTTCGGTGGTGGAAGACCCACCCTAACCGGGTTTAGTGTGATTCCATTTTAGGGGTCATCTAGAGCTTCACAGTTTTCTGATTTCTCAGTATTTTGGGTGTGAAAGAATGAAGATTTTCAAGTATTTCTGATGTGGGTTATTATTTTTTGGTGTGTGAGCCTTTGGACCTCGTTTTGGTTTGGATTTGGTGTGGATTAGAGGCAGTTTTCTGAGGTGTGAAACTATTTCTCAGTATTCTGGAAATAACATTTACCAGGGACAGAAAATGAAGATGGGTTCTTAGCTCCTTGCTTGTTCGAGATCACTTTCTGGGTGTTGTTCCATTTGAATCCTCACCCCAAGGCATCCCATTGCTAGCTTTGTTTCATATTTTTTTGGCAAAGGACTGATTTATTAAGGCAGATCGCCCTATTCAAGGAGGCAGCACCTGTTTGTGGTTTCTGGTGTTTTTACAACTAGCTGTTGTATAGGCTTAATTCTGCATTGAACGGGGTAGAAGAGCTGGACTTAGTGTGGAAACAAAAGAGGTTCGTTGACTATCTCATTGGGTGTTAACTGATGCAAAATCTGAAGTGTACATGCTGCTGTTAGAGCCTTTTTCCAGGATTGAACTGCTGTTATCATGTCTGATATTTGTATGTGAAAGTCTGATTTGAAGTTGTTATCAAATGATCAATGTATGAAGTCTTTTCCATTTTGAAATGTAAAGATCTTTTCCTGTTTCTCTCCTTTATACTATCTATTATATGCATGCAATTGAAAAACATGAAAGACACATGAAAAACAAAACACAAAACATCAACAAACTGTGCAAACAGCAAACAGGGATATTATTATTATTTCAAAAAAATTAGGGGCAGTCATTACAAAAGACTAGTCAAAACCTGCCGTACATTTCTTAGAGGGGCCACACTTGGTAAAGGGGTGCTGATCAGTTAATAAGGGTGGTAAAAGATTGCTGATTGTGATTTGTGACAGCTCAGCACATAAAAAGTCAACAAGGTCAGCATTTGGTAATAATGTTTGAAGATTAAATTGCCTGTTTCCGTACATCTCATTAATATTTCAGTTTCTGTGTGCAAATTTCTGAGCATGTAATTTTGTAGCAGCAAGGCACAAAGTTAGAAATAATTATCTGTTGACGATATAATGCAATGATTTGGTATAAATGAAATGTTATCCATATGTGGGATTGAGAATTCGATGTTATGATAACTAATTTTAATGTTAATTCACAACAAATTGAAAGGCAACAACACAGACCAGCAGAATGCCAACCATTTGACGAAATGCCAATGAGCTTGCATTGTGAAATTTGGCAAGTTTGATCGAATATTTGCATAGACATTATAATTGCATGATTATTTATGACAATTGCAAAAGTTTAGAAAATATTCCATTTGGGATATTACAAATGCTTAGAGTCTATCCATGACATAAATCATGAGAGTTTTCGAGATAACTAAGTACCACCTTAAAGAAAAGAGATGAAAAACCTCTTTTTTTTTAGAGATAAAAAAATGAGTTATGCATGTAGCTCCCAGCCTCTATATTTGACATCTACCACTAATGTATGCCTATGTGTCATATTGCACATGAAAAGAGGTGTATACACACGCATGCAAAATAAATGAGTTATACTCCAATATTCCTTGGAAGGAATAAAGAGAGACACCTAACAAAGGAGTTACAGTTGAATATTCCTCGTAAGGAATATAACCATCTAAGCAAAAAGTTACAATCCAAGAAATCTCAGCTAAAAGACAAGAAAAGGAGTGTAGGATAATCTGAAAAAAATACAAAAATAATAATAATTCTACCCACCTCAGTAAGGACATAAGCTTCTCACATGTATGAAAATTTCATACTCAAAAAAAGAAAAAGGTTAAGTAGGATTTTTCCATAAAAATAAATAAATCTATCATATTTCTCTAGGACCTAATATCTAGGGTTCTAATGACTTAGGAAAGATTATGTCTAATACAACTTGAAGACACAATCACAAGCTGCCCAATTTGAGATCAATGGTTATAAGGCCCAGGTCTGAAATCTTTGGTCAGAAGTGCAAGACTGTTGAGCTCAAGCATTCAATGTTCAAGTGATTATGGATGGTGCGATTGAGTGTTTGTTGGCTATGTATGCCAATATTGAAATGTTATGCAATTTATGATATTTCAGCAAGATGTTGGAGTTCAATGTGGAAAAAGGAATATCCTAATGTTCCTTGCACTCGAGAACAAAAATCCTCAAAAAAGATGGCACTAATAGGGCATTGGAATATCAATTAGAAGGTAATACCTAGTTTTGGTTATCCACTAGGGAAGAACTAAGCGAATTCCAGGTTAGGATATTCTTTGGCAAAAAAATTTGCAGAGCTGCTCACTTATTGCACAAGTCTGGAGAAAACTAGAGAGCTCCAATGTGGATTTTTGTTCCTTGATGTTGGTTTATAGGCAAATAATTTTGCTGGTTCAGAAAAGTATTGAGTGGATGAAAAGCAGTAGATGGAGAGCGATTCAAAGAAGGCCATTATGCATCTTGATTTCGAATGTTTGCAGCTATTGTGGGTGTAGCAGATCTTAAACAATTGAGAGTGGCAAAACTTTATTAAAATTGGCCATTGAAGAAATATTGTAATGCATTTTAAACTTTATTGCCTAAAGCGAATTATTAGTGAAAAGGCAACTGTGTGAGTTTGGAAGTTCAGAGTCACTTAGTTTTTTATGTAGTACTCCAAACAAAGTGTTAAGTAGGGTAATTTGGGAGGAATCTTGCTCCTGTACTTTGCTTTTCATATTATGTTGTAAAAATAATCAATCATATAGAATTTATTTTCTGAAGTTACACTATTCAAATGATTCTTATTCTTCTTACATAAGTGATTTTTGTCTGTGCATTTTTGCTCATTTGTGTGAATGAGGACTTGGTTGCTTCCAATTTATACACATGCTATGTTACAATTATAATTTGCAAAGTTGGTTTTCATTTCATATAAATTACTGCTCAAGTAAGTTTATTGTTTGGAATGAATTCCACATTTAATTTCTTTGGAATTCCTTGACTCTTCAGATCCAGATTTTTTTAATCATTTTTGTACAACGTACAATAATTTTATAAGATTTAGATTTAGGAATTTATCACCAAGAAATTAAAATTTCAGCATTTCAACTTTCAGGTCTCATTGCTTTTCAAAGTTATATCTTCTGCAAATTTTAAATAATCTTTACAAATAAGGATACTAGTGAACTTAACTTGGAGGGCAGGGACTCCTATTGCTGCCAAGGATTAAAATCCACATGAACCAGATTTACTGAATACTTCCCCTCCCTTGTCCATATACACCTATCCATGTATCTGATATTGAAATGGATACAACACTCCTGCAATGGCACAAATGCCTTAAGGACATATCCATATACAAGCCCATATTTGGACTGAATCTGATATATTTGGATAGAATAATGGACCATCTGGTGCTGTGTCCAGTTTAGAGTTATGAAAAAACATGCAAAAACTGCAGAAAGATTATAACCTGAAAAAAAATGTTATAAACTAAAATATAAAAACCAAAATATATATAAATAACTAGTTTTAATGTTATGTTCAATGCCATTAGGTGTATAAATAATTGAATATGTGTGTAGTTTTATAGTTGCCGTATCAAGTGGTATTTATATTAGAGGTTCTTGAAAATTTGCCATATTTGTATTTGATGCCATATCTTTTTCCATGCAACACTGGTGTCAAGGGTTGGGAGTCATGTTGTATCTGTACCTTTATATGCAATCATTAGTTATGTCAATTACACATGGTAATATTACATTACCATGTATCATGTATGATTGTTATCTATCTTGCTATCTGTGGTCTATGGATTTGACACTTTCCTTCAAGGCTGTAATTACAAGATGAGGTATTGTTGTGTGCCAGTTGTACATATATTTTGTGTACTCATGAAATTATAGCTGTAGAGCTTTTCAAAGTTTAGGAATTAGTTTTTCTTAGAAAGTGAAACTGTTTATAATATATAAACAAGATGTGAATGAGTAAGTGTAGAAAATATGAATTCAAACTACTGGATTGGCAAGAATAATTATATACTTTATGCTGGCTTACGTGATTTACCTTATATAAGGAAGCCTGCTTTTAATCTTCAATCTGGGTTCCAACAGTTGAATATTCCCAGAGCTAATGCTAGAATTGTTTACTGCTTTTTAAGGAGGACATAAGGCTTTTGTTTTCCTCCACAAGAAGTAATTGAAATACTCCCCCTTTTCAGATTCCCCTCCTTTCCATTTGGCTTCCTTCTAATCTGCCAAAAAAATTCAACTTTGTTGAAGCCCTTGAAACTATTATAGTTGACATTCAAAATGTGGCTAAGAAATTAGATGAAAAAATTCATGACATTCCTTTCTAGAAAAATCCCACGCTCTTATGATGAATTGCATTCACCAACAAAAAATTGAATTATATTATTAAAGTTCTGCTGGAATGCATGCAGCATCAAAAAGATTATCTTTTGTATCTGATTTGTAATTCAAGCATCTCCTGTGTGGAATCAAAGCTATTGCGAAAATCCTTACCATAGAGAGGAATAGGAAAAGGCTCGCGGAAGTTATGCAATGGAATGGCTACATTGCTAAAAGGAAAACTGTTGAAGCAGAGAGGTTAGTGGATGCTACCATTTAGGGTCGGGAACTATCACCATTTTGTCTTCAATCCCATCCTTGCTACTGCTGCACCATCTTGGACTACTCGTGAAGAGGTGCACATTGCAATGGAATACTGGAACCTTGAGCAACCTGGAAATGCTCACCAAAAACCCAAAAGAAGGGCAAGTGCATAATTTTCTGATTATGTTATGGCCGAAAACACCCAGGGCTACAGTGTCTCATGCAAGAGGAGGGTATTTTTGATTTATACTGATAGTTTACTTTTGCTTATGATGGTTCAGGTAGCCACCCTTTGGATTTGCTAGCTGTTAATGTTGTCTTTGCTTTCTTTGTCATGTTCTAGTATACTTCTTAAGTTGTTTGTTTGGGTATGAGTATGGTTTTAAGGTTTGGGTTTGCTAGTACATTGATTTATTTTCCCAAGTTTGGTACAGCTGTGTTTGGCCATACAATATACATGTAAAATATTATAAATATATAAAAATAAAGATAAGTCATAATTCAATGTCAAATGTCAAATCAATACAAAATACAATCAATAATCTCCATATTGCTCTTCATTGAGAACATCACAGTCATCACTATGTTTGTGTTAACCACAAGCAGCCATAGTGCCACTCCCACTAGCTATATCCTATGAATGAGCTGCCTTATCCTCTAAAGAGACTGTGGCAAGCCATGCACCATAAGCATACAAGTCAACACACCTAGTGGCTATACTCCAATTCTTTATCACCTTTTCTTATACTCGACTTGCTGATATGACAGGAGGCAAAAATTGGAATGCATGTAGATCATCTCCTCTACATTTTTTTGCAGCCAACTAGTTGTATTTAACTAAGTGGATAAAGGAGTATGTATTTTAGTTCCACTTAGCCAAAGAAGAACTCACAACTTGTTGAAATTGGAGACAAAGTTAATACAACATTTGCAATTGTAAAACATTAAAGTTGCAAAAGAAAAGCAAAAAAGTTAAAAATTAGAAAATGCACAATTGTTATAGAACTTTGATTGCAAAAGGCTGCAAGTAAACAAAGCCTTAGCTATGGTGGTGCCACCATGTATGAGCATCTTTGTATTGTCTGAGAGTGCTAATATTGATTCTCTAAAGTTATAAAGCTGCCAAACTCATCCATGCTAGTATCCTCTATAGCTTGATTTGGTAAGATTCTTTTGAATGTTGCCTCGTACCTATCAACAACTTCAACATCTCTATATGTTGCCACCTCCTTTGACAAGAAAATATTTTTATGTTGTAATATTTGGGGAACAAAGTAAATACTAGGAGATCAAAGGGCATGGCTATCTTGTTCCATTGATCAACAATGATTCTTTACACTAGTTTGAAAAATGCTTCTATGGGGTCATTCTCTTCAGTTGCTATTATGACCTTTATTTTTTCAATCATGGAGTCTATCCCATCGTATATTTCTCCCAAACATGGCTAATCTATATAAACAATCATGATCATATTCATGTTAGGTTAGTGAAACTCATAAGATAATCCACACGAACTTGCCAATCGTCATCCAAGACCAATGCTTTGACCTTTTGGGCCCTCTCTAAATTTGATTGCATCCATATACTGCAAGTCTACAACTGTTATTTATGAGCATGATGCTCAATGCCTCACACCTTAACAAGTCATCTCAAGATAATTGTGTGTGATATGAATTGAGTCTCAACAACCAAATATAGTGTAAAAAAAATAAAAATTAATAAAGTAGATGATATCATATAATTAAAATTTTATAGCGAACTTAAAGTAAATAAAAAAATAAAATATTGAAATTTCTTAAACTTAGCGAACACCATCTTCCCAAGAAGACAATAGCCACTCTCTACATAATAAGTTTAAGAAATTTCAATAGCCACTCTCTACATCCTTTTATTGCAACACTATAGTTTGATAATATGTAGATCAATCTATTCCATGTTTAATGTTACCTTTTCATTTTTTCTGTTGATATTTTCAACATTTAGATATATTGTTTTGGGAGTGACAATGTCAGAGTCCAGTATGATATGCATTTTTTTCTTAGTTCCTTTCCAGTTGTTTGAGCATGCAGGCAGCTCGCTAGAGTTCAATAATATGTAGATGAATCCATTCCACACTTTCGATATTACATTCTTATTTTTTTTGTCTGATCTGTCCTCTATTGCTTTTTGGTTGTCTTCAGTTCTTCTAATGGCTTTAAATTTATTACCACTTCATCGTACATCATTGTTAGTGATGTCCCTATCTCAAGATCTCTGCTTGGATCTTGCTTCTGTGTATTTGGTGTTTGGATTCAATCAAATTTCTAGTTCAGAACTGAACTAGCTTGCGATTTTTAAGGTCCTTATAGGTGCTGTAAAATTTATAAAGTTCCCTCATGGAGAACCATTGAAAAGGGCAACTTCCCCAATCAACAAAAAAGGATAAGCTGATACTAGAAATAATGAGGGAGTAGTAGCATCTTCTTTATCACTCATTTATCATACATTTTCTATTAATCTGTATTTCTTCATATCTAATTATTATACAAGTACAGTTATCCACACCAACTTATCTCAGAAATGTGGATTTTCATTATGCCAAGCTCACATTGGTCAAACTCAACAGGACTCAAAACTTCAAATATTCTAAACCCTATCAACAGTTATTTCCAATTTTGTGATGGAAGTGGGAGGAATGAGCAAGAGGCAACTGCATATATGTGAATGTACTCATCAAAGCGAGGCTTGCGAGTTGCATGGTTAATACAGATGCTCATGGAATCCTGATGAGGAAAATATATTGATGCTTCATGCATGTGATTAGCATGTAAGATGCAGTAAAAACCTCTAGGTATTACATACAAACATATATGTGTTGCAAGGATATTATGCACTTTAGACCTAGCCATTTTAACCTCATAGTTTTGGTGTTACCCAAAATCGCCACCATTGCAGCAATGACTTTATTGTTTGATTTTCTTACATATCCTTTGTGATTAATGCTCAGTAAACAGATAGATATTATTGCATATTAGCCTTCCTCTAATTTCATGACTTTTGTGGTCTTTTTTGAAAGATATTTTCGATATCTTTATATTTGGAGAATGAATCATGTGTAAAATTATATTATTTGTATATTCAAATTTTTTCAGGTTTCTACTGGTGGTGAGGATGCTTACTTTATTGTGTCCAACCATTGGTTTGGGGTTGCTGATGGTGTCGGCCAATGGGCACTTGAAGGTAATCTTCTACCTTGAAAAACCTGTTGCAGAAGGCCATGATGAATGTTGTTTGAATATAAGCTGTCAGCACTAAACTGACATATAGATATCTGGTTTGATAGCTTTAGAAAATTGCAAGTTATTGCTTGTTTATGTCACTCTGCATTGTGAAAGTGAATGCTGCAATGGTGCTCCTTTATTCACATGCTATGAAAGAATTATCTTTTCGCCTTGGTGAAGTATGCTGGTGAATATACATGGTCTAAATTGGGAAAGAATTACAGAACATGGTTGGATAAGTCAAAATGCGAGAGATGGGAATGTTTCTAAAATTACTTTTCTTAGCTTCTGTTCAGGCCCAGAGTATGAGATCCATGCTTGCAATTTAATAAGTTTTAAAGACTTAATTCTTCTGCAGTCCATAATTGTTGCAAGAAAGAAATCTGAAAGAGAGAAGCATACAGAGTTTTGAAAATTGGATTAATTTAAACTTATGTTCTCTTTTTTACTCTAAACTTTGGAATCCTCCTCACGAATACCAATATCTGGACCTTCTACTGTAATGCATAAACCGTGACAGATATGAAAAGTGAAAACAGTTACTTTTAAGGGATTAGCATCTTGTATTAAGAGAAATAAGGTTTTGATCTTGTAGTAGTCTTACAAAAAACACCAATTTTAATTTTTTTAATAGATTTGACCTTATGCAAAGGTATTAGCACCAGCTGCCATGTATCCATATTATTTGTAGTATTGTACCTTATGATTTTGTGAGACTATTATTATCTGGTTCAGATGTAGGATTTGACTTGTTTCTTTGATTTTGCTTTTCCAGCTGGCATCGTATCTGTAAATTGATTTTATTTTGGTATTTGATCAACTAAGTTTTGTAGTTTTTATGCCCTTCTGAAAACTAGTTTTATGCACTGTTCTATTGCTTTGGATATTTCCAGTATTTTTAATATGCTTTACCTAATCGTTCTGTCATTTATAATGATAGAATTATTGAAACTTAAAATTGGTGATGACAGGAATCAATGCAGGACTGTATGCTCAAGAGCTCATGGAGAATTGTAGGAAGCTTGTATCTGAAGAAAATTCAAGCACCAATCCAAGACACATCCTTGTGAAAAGTGCTATGGAATCCAAGTCTCCAGGCTCATCAACGGTGTTGGTAGCCGTTCTCATTGGTCAGGTAAATGTTTGTTTTGGGCAATCCTGATTTCCTTCTACCTCAATATTTCCCATCCCTGAAAGCTGTTTTGTTTGTTTCAGAAAACAAAAAGAAAAAGGTAGAATGAGCAAATGTGTAGGCTAAAGAAGGGTAATATTATATTATTATATGTAATTAATCATGAAGAGACAGAATGAAAATTCATATCTAAAATGTGATAAATCTATAAGAATAGATTTGTTGTACATGGATATTGTGTATCCTAGAGAGGTAAGAAGGCACTGAGTGGTGTGGGCCAGGTTGGGTGTTTGATTAACCATGATATCAAGACATGGCCATTACAAGATACTATTTTATTTTCCTAATTTATGGGATTGCTAATACCACATCAAATAGTTTGGTTTTGATGTCTTCTCATTATTTACATGTATGATGTTCTGCTGCGATTACTACATAAATGTATATCATATTCTATTTATGCTATATTCTTGATCAAGATATCCTGGTCAAGGCTAAAACAGCTTCATCTCTGGTATCAAAGTTATCTTAATTACAAGAGTATAGTGTAAAATAGAATATGTTGAGATAAAAGATGGATGAGAACTTATGAAGGAAACATTATGTCTAATAGATAAATGTTTAGATATTTGACATATTATAAATTTTAGCTGGGGGAGATTGAAAGAATGAAACTTATCTTTTTTAGAAATATTGTGGAATGTTTACAAATATGGCTCATTATGAGCAACTATGTAATGTCCCCTTCTCGAATGTGATCGTTTTAGTTGACCGTTGGCCTATTCTGGAGACCCGTAGGTTACTCGGATGGTGAAATTAGGGTTTCCTAATTTTGAGGAGGTTGTTGCTTGAAGTTTGGAAATCGGATTGCAGATTCTTTTTGGGTTTTCAGAGAGCTTCGCGGAGGTATGGTCAGTTTGGCGTTTCGAGCAACTTGATGAATTTACTATTTTTAGTAAATTCTATTTTTGGCAGTGGACAGGTTGGGTTCAATTCAGTTGGCCTTCTTCTTCAATTGGTTCAGCTGGCACTTCCGTTTTTGGCCTTTGGGTGCATTTTCCATGGAGAGATAAGTATTTTCACATTATAATATTATAACACCCCCCCTTGCCTAGCAGTACAACTTTATGTTGTTTTTAAAAAAGGGGACCTAATGGGTCAATACTTCATTAAGAGATAAATTATATTTTGAAGTCAAATTATGGAGATAAATGAAATGGACGCCTTCTTGAGGAGAGGTGGATTTTTTATAAAGTGAAATATTTTATTAAAAGGAAAAGGACGCCACTTTTGGAGGGAATGTGTTGAATTCAAAATTAGGGTTTGGGCGCCCTTCTTGAAGCTTCTAGAAGGCTCTTCATGTCTTTATATTCAGGCCTCAGCTCTTCATTTGGGATCTTTTGTCTACCATACTGTTATGTTGCTAAATTGTCTTCAGGCACTTGCTTCGAGGAAAGCACACCTCCTAGCAATGGCTTATCTTCTTGCTTGAAAGATAGCAACTAGTTGAGAGTTAGCTTGTAATAGGTTTGATTTGCTTTTTCAGTTTAGTATTGGCATTTTTGGAGTTCTAGTTTGCATTTTCTTTTCATTTCTAGAGTTGCTGAACATCATAGAAGAATGTAAGATTTGCTCACAGCTTTTAAAATAAAATTAATTTTGTTCTGGGCATTGAAGTAATCCATTTCCTTATGCTAGGCGACCATCTTTGCAAAGTTACAAATTTTATAATGCTCATTTGGATTTTTAAAAGAAAATCGCCCTTTTAAGAGGGCCGTACCATTTTGGAAGTGGCTTTGGGGACTGTGCAAAATAAATAGAGTTCATTTGCAGATGTTTATGCATTCATTTTGGGGCGCCATCATCCCTAGAGCAGTCTGCATTTAGTTTCAAGTCAATAGGGTGAGTTTTGAGTAAGTTACAAGCATTTTAGTGAATGTTGTGCTGCTGGTCTGTGCATTTTCTGTCAAAAAATCAGTCATATCAGACTTAAGAAAATCAGTAGTTGAGTGAGAAGTTGATATTCAAAGGGTTTGTGAGTGTTGGAGAGGTTTCTTAAATTGTTACAGCTTTGGAAGTTTCTAATCTTCGTGATTCTGGCAGGCTCTCTAATATATTGTAAGTTGAACAGTAGTACTATCAACACTTCTCAATTCTTCTTTTGAATTTCTTGTAATTTCCCACTGAATAAGTGGAAGAGGCTGGCTTACCGCCTATTTACTTTTAGTTAAGTAGTTTAGGGACCCTCGACCATATGCTATACATCTTTCGAAGCCATTCTTGGTTAGGGTTACCCGGAGTTCATCATGCAGTGATCTCACGACCATATATGATGCGCGTAGAAGCATTCTTGGTTAGAGTTCCTTTCGATTTGCATCTGCATTAGACCCTTTGACCAATGCTCACACCTTGCCCACATCGGGATCTTGGTGTACATTCTAGTTAGAGTTGCTTTCCACATCATTTTGGTTTAGAGCTAACCTTAACGGGTGCGTGTTGAATTGTAATTGCATTGCAAAAAACAAAAAAATTGTCGGATCGGCCCCTGGCCGAGGTACATCTGAGATGGAGATTTAGCTACTATAGAGCAATTATTTTATATGAACACTAGAAGCCAACTATGGAAGTCCAAGAGTCACCCCTTAGATCCCCATAGAAGATGCCACTTTGGGGATTTGAACTTGGGTTTCCACAATGAGAACCCAATGATTTAACCAATTGAGCTCAACCCCTTTGACAAACTTGCCTTTTTTTAATATTGCTAATCGTTTACAAATATTCTGCTCACGAGCATCAACACGAGACCAATACAAACTCTTTCGAGCACAACCATGAGACTAATATCAGCTCCTTCCAAGCAACCACACTAGAAACCACCTGTGGAAGACAGAGAGTCATAATTTAGAAATCTACTTATTTAGAAACCACCTCCACACTAGAAGCCAACTATGGAAGATCAATAGTCACAACATAGAATTCCATATCAAATGTCCCTTTGGTATTTGAACTTGGGTCTCCACAATGAGAACTCAATGGTTTAAAGTTTAACCAATTAAGCTTAACCCCTTGGACTAAACTTACCTTTTTGAGCACTCTTGTGTATGTAAGATTGTTTTCCTTTACCAGGCAAGTGAAGAGTCATTCCCAGTCATTGTGAGGATCATAGAAGCAAATATCTTCAAAATATTGCCGTATATTGGATCTCAGCAGGGTTCCTGATATTTTCATGAAAATGTTGCACATTTTTGAATTTGTTATTGACTGAAAAAATCGCTGATATATTATGATAACTTCAGTGATATATCATGTTATTTTGGTGATATTATTGCACTATATTTGTTTTTAGCTATAAAAC
>VDFB02289326.1:0-20104 GCA_007258455.2 Sequoia sempervirens | reverse complement strand
AAAGAGAGCACAATCACTCCAAGCTACATTCACCCGACTCGATCCCTTAAGGGTCCAAAGTGCAAAAGGGAAACAATCTTTAATGGGGTGTTATACGGAAACCGTGGTGCTTACAAAATCTCCCTCTGAACCTACGAGATCATGTCGGGCCCCTCTATAATAACCTCTCTTGGTTTTTGTTATCTCGGAGCACGATTTTCTCGGGGTGTCTAGTTTTCACTTGATGGAAAAAGTGTCAAATGCAAGCAGTGAAGAGTTACAAAGTGGTGCAACTTTTGTTCTACGGCGCATGTGAGCAAATGGACTATTCCAACATGTCTCAATAGGTATTTTTATGCTAGGAATGGTCCTCTTTCACACCCAAACACGTGGAATCAGTCTAAGCTATGTTCAACCAGATCGATCCCTTAAGGGTCCAAAGTGCAAAATGGCTGCAAACTTTAGCATGTTGTTACTTAGATACCATGATGCTTAGAAACTTCTCGTCTAATCCTACGAGATCATGTTGGGCCCCTCTACAATAACCTATCTTTGTTTTTGTTATCTCATAGTGGTTTTCCCATGGTATCCAATTTTTACTTGATGGAAAAAGTGTTAAATGCAAGCAGTGAAAAATTGCAAAGTGGTGCAACTTTTGTTCTACAACTCGTGTGACCAAACAGACTGTTCCAAAATGTTTGAATAGGTATTTTTATGCTACGAATGGTCCTCTTTTGCACCCAAACATGCATAATCGCTTCGAACTATGTTCAACCGTATCAATCCCTTAAGGGTCCAAAGTGCAAAATGGTTACAAACTTCAACATGTTGTTACTCGGATACCATGATGCTTATAAATTTTTTGTCTAATCCTACGAGATCATGTGGGGCCCTTGTACATTAAATTATCTTGGTTTTCTCTATCTCGGAGTGGTTTTCCCGTGGCGTCCAATTTTCACTTGATGGAAAAAGTGTCAAATGCAAGCAGTACAAAGTTGCAAAGTGGTGCAACTTTCGTTCTGCAGCTCGTGTGACCAAACAGACTATTCCAACACATGCTAATAGGTATTTTTATGTTATGCATGGTCCTCTTTCACACCCAAACATGTGGAATCACTTCGAGCTACATTCAACCAGATCAATCCATTAAAGGTCTAAAGTGCAAAATGACTACAAACTTCAGCATGTTGTTACTTAGATACCATGATGCTTAGAAACTTCTCATTTGATCCTATTGGATTGTGTTGGGCCCCTCTACAATAACCTATCTCAGTTTTTGATATCTCATTCACGTGCTAGCAAATTTTCACTTGGGGAAAAAATTGTCAAATGTAAGCAGTTGAAAGTTACAATGTGGTGCAACTTTCATTCTGCTGCTCGTGTGACCAAACAAACTATTCTAACACATTTGAATAGGTACTTTTATGCTAGGAATGGTCCTTTTTCACACCCAAACACGTAGAATCGCTTTGAACTACGTTCAACTAGATTGATCCCTTAAGGGTCTAAAGTGCAAAATGGATGCAAACTTCAATATATTGTTACTTGGATACTGTGATGCTTAGAAACTTCTTGTTTGATCCTATGGGATCATGTTGAGCCCCTCTACAATAACCTCTCTCAGTTTTTTGCAAGATTGATGTATGTTGATGAATGTTGATGAGTGATCCACTTTGTTGAATGATGGTGAGTGCTTAAATGGAAAAACTTGCATAACCTAGCTATGATTCAATGATATTGGATGGAAATGGCTAAATATTTGAGCATAATAACTTTACTCAAAATGTGGATGATCAAATGAGGAATGAAGCTTCTTATTTATAGATGAGATTGAAGGATGAATGTCTAAAATTGAGCAATGTGGGACTAACATTCATCCAATGGCAAGGTGCCACTTGTCAATCCATGAGTGGATGGAGGATGAGCAAGTTTTGAGGATTGTGCCAATAAATGCCTATTTTTTAATTTTGAATTTTTTTGAAATGACTTGCAAGAGGGAAGGGAAAATGCATTAAATGCCACTTGGCTCAAGGAAAAGGAAATGTAAGAGAGAGTAAATTTCTTGTTGGATGTACATGTCAACTTGGAATTTGAATTCAAACTTGGAGGAATATTCCAAAAGATGCCTTGTTGAGGAAAATAGAGATTTAATAAATCAATTAAATCTATTTTCATTTGCAAGTGGTAAATGCTAGAGGATGGGACATGATAGGAGATTAAATTAATCCAAGTTAATTAATTTAATGAGAGATTAGTTGATGTGACAAATTTGACTTATATTTGTGGATTTATTTAAATCAAATATGAGAGGAATGTGATAAGAGATTAATTAAATAAAGATTTTAATTTATTTAATTAAAAGAGATGATGTTAGATTAAACTAAATAAGGTTTTAATTTATTTAATTTAATAGATAGACTTTAGGGATTTAATCAAATAAAATAAATTATTTAATTAAATAGGGATAATTAGATCAGATTGATTGACTTAATTAACAAAAAAGAGAGAGACTTAATTAGATAAAATGATTTATTTAGTTAAGGGAAGGAAATTGATGAATTTAATCAAATAAGGAATCAAATAAGGAAACTTGATTAAATGGTTAGAACGAAGGATGATTCGGGATGAAACGATGTTAGTAGTCGGGATTGAATGCACAATGTCAATTGGTACATTTTAGGTGTCTACATTTTGCCCCTCTTTGAAGCAATGCACTTGTTGCATTGGTTTAAAGAATAAACGATCTTCATCAAAACAAAAAAAAAATCACTTTTAAAAACTTGTCCCATTGTTGCCTGGCGAGAGAAAACATGCCAATATATTGCCCCCTCAAGAGATTGGACGAAAACTTCATTTATTGGGTGATCTCGCGAAAAAAGAGGACAAGGTGCCCGATAGGTCCAAAAAGGCTCCAGGAGGCCAAAAACATGTCTAAACACAATAAAACAATGTAAAACAAGCCTCAATTGATTAAAAATAGCTTCAAGGGTCCAAAACCCTAGCAAGATAGCCAATCAAGGTGAAAAAACCCTAATTTTCAAGCTTAAAAGGGGCCCGAGGGGTCACTTTCAAGTCATTTTCACACACAGCCATCTAGCAACCTTGAGATTTGAGCTCTGACCTCCTAACGATATGGCGCAACGACAGGTTCCAATGCACATTTCTGACCGAGTCTGGATGTACCAGCGGCCACGTGGCATTGGGGCACCAATAAGTGATCCTTAGTTGAGCTCTGTTTTTCATTTTTAACATTCATTTAATGCTTTCAAAGTCAGTCCTTCTACAACGGTGCTATATAGCACTGCTCAGAAATCAAGCTGCATTGCTCGGTGTCAAATTGTGCCATAGAGGTGGAGTTTGGAGTTTGAAAATAAACTCCAAACTCTGACATTGAGCTCGTTGCTGGTGGGGTGATTTCTAAACTATGATGTGGTGGTTCTTTATCTTTGAAAACTATGCTACTAGGAAGGAAAGTGCACCGCGGCGGTGTGCTTTTGGCCTTTTGTGCCCTAGTGTTGGAGTTTGATTAAAAATCAAACTATGACACCTTCACGGATTGCGATGCTGGAGTGGTTTCTTGGACGCTCGGTGAAAGATTTTTCAAAATTTTTAACATGATGACCCTTCTTGATGCAAGATGTAGCGAGGGAGCTATACTCCTGAGATCATAGGTCATGAGATCTCTTTAGTTACTTGCAAGACCTGAGCGACAGAGATCAGGACCAACTTTGAGACATGGGTTGTGGTATATCGCTTATGTGGCACCCATTCGCACCCACCTTGGCATGTTGTCAATGCTTGCCGAGAGATGGCACAATGAGACCTCTTCGTTCCACCTTCCCATCGGTGAGGCCACCGTCACCTTGGAGGACATTTGGTTTATCCTAAGATTGTCGATTCATGGTCAGTGTGTCATTTTTGATATGGATGAGGGGTGGGATTCCTGCCACAGAGTCCTAGCCATAGAGGATATCGTTATTTGTGAGGGGCAGATCAAGCTCGAGCGACACAGGGCCCTGGCACCTCCCTTCCGCTTTGTTGTTGTGGCTATTATTTCAGGTCTCGTTACCCCAAACTGACGAGGTCGGTACTTCAATCCTGGTTGGGGACTCTGCTGGGAGCGGATGGTTCGTGATAGGCCAGTCCATTTTGCATGGGGTCCTGTTCTTCTTGCCTCTTTGTACAAAGATCTCCATGAGTATGTCTACATGGATGGCAGAGCACTCAAAGAAACTAGGGTGACACTTCTCCATGTATGGGCATGGGAGCACATTGCTATTCTTCGTCCATGCATTGTTCCAGTTTTGATGGTTCCCGATGATCCCCTCATATGGCATTATAGAGGTGGTGTGTCCTTCACACACACAAGTGAGCACAAGATCCCCTATTGGAGAAGGGTCCTAGATGAGATGCAAGTATTTATATGGCATCCATACCTTGGTCAGCCCGGATGGGTCGGCGATGTAGATCAACTTTTCTTTTCTTGTCAGGATCGCTTCATGCAGGGGTGAGAGCACACCATGATCGAGAGATATCTACCCAAGTGCATGCAGCGTCAGTTCGGTGAGCCCCATGATCAACTAGACAACGATTGTGTGGTCATATTTTCTTGCACCATGTCACAGGTTTCATGGGGGTGATACATTCATACCTTAGAGGCCGTGGACAGTTTCAAATAGTTAGTAGCTTGGCCATGGGCTTATGATCAGGGGCTCGCAGGTCCAGGCATGACACAGGCATACAAGGATTGGTTTCGGCCTCCCCTACATTTGACTATTTCAGGAGCAATCCCTGATTGGCAGAGGGTGAGAAGTAGAGGGGGAGGATGAGGATGGAGGGATGGTGCATGATAGGACCAGCTAATCAGCCTCTAGTTCAGCCAGATCAGGTCAATGCACAGATGCAGGATCAACAGTAGGTGCTAGCAGGTGCACCACCATGGGCTGGGGTTGAGGATCAGCCTCAGGGACAGCCTCCACGAGCATAGCCAGCAGGGTAGGTGGATCCTCGAGATACATTGATTGCACAGCTGCAGGCCGAAGTGCAGACTTTGACAGGGGAGAGAGATCAGGCTTAAGTAGAGAGAGAGCATATTAGGGCCGAGAGGGATCAAGCCATACAACAGACACATGCTATAGATTCATAAGCGGCCACAGAGCTAGGTTGGAGACAACAGTTGGAGAGCATGGAAACCTCCTTCTCTTAGGTTACAGTGTCCATTCGGTCCTACAGAGATGTCGCTCGAGAGTCCAAGTACTACCAAATGCATTATCATGATGCCATACCCAGAGTAGCACGGGTCCCAGAGTACTCGCAGCGGACCAGGTACAAACCAACAGAGGGTAGACCTTGATCGAGATGATATCATCTTTTGTGCCTTATGGGCTCCTTTTTGATAGCCCGATGGGCCGTTTTGTACTGATTGACATACATGTACAGTGATTCGATTATTTTTTACTATGACAGTTACATTATTGATGATATAAATGAGTCGATGATGATTTTGATATGATGTGTACCATTTATTTATGCATGTATGGATGATTCTATTTCTATATATTGTGCAATGATGTTTATGTGATGCGTTTATTTATGCATGTATGGATGATTCTATTTCTATATGTTGTGCAATGATTATGACTAACTGATCTATATTATGTTGATGCAAATGGTGATGTGATATGTGATATGGAATGTAATATGCAAAATGATATGGTGATATTATGCTTATAAAATGAAATGATTATGGATGGATGTACGCTTTTTATGTAATGAATTTTTATGTTTCTATTTATGCTGATGATGATGTGGAATGATTTATGAAAAAATGATTGTGATACTATTTATGAGATGACATGGATGATTAGTGGATGATATAATGTAATGTGAATGCAATGGTCGTGTTTTATATGATATAATGCAAATAGGATGGTTTTCTAAGATGCTTAGAATTAAAAATATTATTATCCTAAACATATTAAATGATAATGTAATGTATGTGATGCATTTAATGTGATGTACTATATGTAATGATATGATGATGTTCTATGAAAAATGAATGTAATGTGTGAGATGCCTTTATGATGTTATGTGAGTACGTATGCAATGGATTATCTTATAATGCTTATGTACCTATTATGTATGATAATGTAGTAGGTGGAAATGTGAAATGGTTATGAAATGTTTATGCAAATGAATGTTATGCAATGATTTATGTGATGAATGCAATGTGATGCAAAAAATGGATGCAATGTAATAAAATGGATGTGCTTATCTATGATGAATGCTTATAATAACATGTTTATATGATGATGAAAATGCAATGCATGTGTTTCCTATATGATATGTTTATGCAATATGCTAATGATTTGTGGATGCAGGATCGATGGCAATGATGATGGCGATGATGATCAACTGTCATAGTACTTTGTTAGTGCGATGAGAAAGAAGAGAAGAAGTCATTTCAACAAGACACAAGATGATGAAAATGAAAAATGATGATGATTACTTACTGACGAATTGGGATTTTCAAAGGGACAATTTCCTTATGTTTGATGACACACGTAGTACGATGCATCAAGGTATAGAAAACCAGGATGGTGTTGTACCTAGTGTGATTGGCTTTGACTTGACAAACATATAGGAGTATCCTTGTTCACACCTAACAAACGAAAACCTTGCTAGGATACACCCTCGAAATTTCAAACACCGCATAATACGGAAAGGTAGAACCTATCAATGCAATAGTCAACAAGCTGCCCAAAACCTCATCCATACATACCTAACAAAGCAAGTATTCGCCAAGCTTATATTACAAGAACGTCCAACAAGGATAGCAAACAAAAGACAATGATCGTTGCCCCATTCCTATTTCTCTAAATCCTTTGTTCGGATATCATCGAGAAGTCCTTGGAATGAGTGTAATAAGATAAGTCATAAGATAAAGATAAAGTAAACAAACAAGCTAATGTTCTTCAATACCGCTAACCAAAAGGGCAGTGTTTTCTAAGGATAAGAACCAAAACTATTGCCAAAAGATAATGCCCATTGTAGGAAGGATACATCCTAGGACATGTTGGTGGATGGCGGCATGTTATTTCATTTATCCAAAGCATTCTAAATGATGATTGATATGGGACCAATTGGATGATGGGTTATCGACACAAAGAGTTGACCAACTTGTTTACGTACTAACTTAGACCTAAGACTTGATGATTTGAGTTTTCATTTTTAACCTACTAGACTTGTTTCTGATTATCTTACCAAAGATTGAGGATGATGATCGTTTATTATGAATGGTGTTATTTCGGGTCCAAGCGAGATGAGATGGATGGATTTTTTCAAATATTTGGATGTTTTTTATCTTTTTGAGATGTTTTGAGGCTATTTTCGGTATGTTTTGGAGATTTTCAAATGTTTTGATTTTTGATTTTCCCAATGTTTTGGGGTTTTCTAATATTTTGACCAAGAGACTAACCTAAGGACCTATCCTAGGGGCCTCGGGGGTTGATCAACAAATTAACCTTGCTTACGTTATACATGCAGAGACCACGTAGTTTGACTGACAAGTTGACTGATTTACAGATGATGATATACATGATGAGATGTTAGTTTATTATGATGGACGCCTAAAGGACTGACCTAAGTGTCTCGAGGGATGATCAAAGATCAACCTTGCCTACGTTCAAGGCTTAGAGACCTGTAGTTCGACAAGACGACTATTTTTTTAACTTTTTGACTGACTTTTTGTGACCTATTTTTGGGATTTTGATATGTTTTGATGTTTTTGGATTTTCAGATGTTTTTATGTTTTTGGATTTTTTGATTTTTTATGTTTTTGGATTTTTTGATGTTTAGGACTTTAAGAATATACACAAATCTGATCCGATGAAAACATGCCCCCAGTGTGAGGTGATAGACTACTCCGATAAAGGCAAGACAAACTGACCTTGAGGATGGGCTAAGAAGTACTAGGAGGGATCATGATACGAAAACAGGACCAAGATATGGTGTGGATGCAGGTGGATGAGTGATGGAGATCCAAATGTGATGGATGATGGGAATGTAATGGATGGATGATGCAAAACAAGTCATAAAGATTCTGGTGGACGGAAAGTGCTTATTTGTACAAGGTGCCTGTTGCCAGGTTTTCACCAAGGTACTTGCCCAAAGTGCCACCGAAGTGGTTTTTACTAGAGGACAATTTTTTTCTTTTCTATTTTCAATCCTTTTTCTGATTTATTTATTTTTATTTACTTTTGGATTTTTTTTCTTTTTTGATTTTTTTGTTGTCACCAAGACACCTGTTTGCCAGGTTTTCACCAAGGTAACCATTTTTTTAGGACTTTTTCTATTTATTTTTTTGGATTTTTGGTTCTATACCTTGAAAATTTTAGGCATAAAACTTTTTGAGATGAGATCTATTCATGGGCTCTTGCAGAGGTTCCCCTTCGGGTGTTGATAACTGATATTCCCCTAACTTGTAACTTGTTTTGATAATGAATGGTCCCAACCAATTGGTTTCAAATTTTCCTTTGTTGCTTGGCTTTGGGACATTCTTCTGATTCTCTTTTAATACTAGTTCTCTAACTTGGAAAGTCCTGCTTCTGATTTTCTTATTATAGCTCTTTTTGAGTCTATTCTGATAGCCTTGCAAATGATTCAAAGCATCTATACGTCGCTCATCCAGTAACTCCAGCTCATTCAATCTTGTTACTCAGTACTCTTCATCTATGATAAGGTTTTACAGTGATATCCTGAGTGATGGGATCTCGATCTAAATGGGGAGTATTGCTTCTGATCTGTAAACCAGGGAGAAAGGGGTGGTGCCGGTGGGTGTGAAAATGCTGGTTTGATAGGCCCAGAGGGCAGGATTAAGCTGCAGATGCCAGTCATGACCTACGCCATTGACTGTTTTCTTGAGGATTTTCATAATGGTCTTGTTTGTAGCTTCTGCTTGGTCATTGCCTTGGGGATAGTATGGGGTGGAGAAGTGATGTTGGATTTTGAATTTTTTGCATAAGTCGTGAACCTCCTATTTCTTGAATGGTGTCCCATTATCTGAGATAATGGCTTGTGGAACACCATAACGAAAAATGAGATAGTTCAGGATGAACTTTGAAATATGCTTCCCAGTTATATATGTCATGGGTATGGCTTCCACCCACTTATTAAAGTACTCTGTTGTAGTTATGATGAATTTGTGGCCGTTAGATGAAGTGGGTGTGATTTTTCCAACGAGATCGAGTCCCCAGTGTGAAAAGGGCCATGGTGTGACGATAGGATGAAGCTCTTGAGCTGGAACATAGATGAGGTCCCCATGTTGTTGACATTGTAGACACCTTCTGGCATAATCATGTGCCTCTCTTTCCATTGTGGGCCAATAATACCCCATCCTCAACAATTTCTTAGCTATGGTCATTCCACTCGAGTGTGAACCATAGATACCATTATGTACTTCAGTTAGAGCGGTTAATGCCTCCTCAACATTTAAGCAATGTAGTAGGGTTCCTTCTATGCTTCTACAATATAAGGTATCTCCTAGGATGACAATTCTGGATGCCTTTTTGACAAAGGTTCATTTGATGTTTGAGGGTATGTCGATGTGTATGAATCCTATTTGAAGGTATGTGTAAATTTCATGGTACCAAGGATCATCGGGACCAACGATTTCACACATGAATTCTAATTTTGGTACCTCGAAAGCAGGTACGAGAAGTTGCTCTATCAGGAATTCATATTTTCGAACGTTGTGGGGGATATCCAGTAAGGATCCAATTGTTGCCATGGCATTTGCTGCTATGCTGTTGGTTCTGGGAATCTACTAAAATTTAATTTCTTGATGAATGAATAGTTTAGCTCATGGCCAACCAGTGTTCTGCCGATGTAATAGATAGCCCTTTCTATTCCATTTTTGTCATGCTGAGCTAGGAGAGCTCCAAGGATTGTTGTTGTTGCTGATACGTAGAGAATTAATGGTTTTTTTGGGATTGGTGGCATTAGACCAGTGGTGTCAGTAGATATTCTTTGATTTTATTTAATTCCTCTTCACACTTGTTATCCCATTTGTATGCTACATCCTTGTGAAGTAGGTGAGAGTATGGGTTCTTTTTGTCCACCAGTTGTGCTATGAATCTTCAAATGGATTGAAGCCTACCTTGGAGACCTCTCAATTGCTTTAATATTTTTGGTGCCTCCATCTCGAGGATTGCTTTTACCTTTGTTGGATCTACCTTGATACCTCTCATTGACACTATATATCTTAGCAACTTTCCTGATTGTACACTGAAGACACACTTATTTGGGTTTAATCTGACCTTGTACTCTTCCAGCCTATCAAAAATGGCACTTAGGGTTGCTATGTGATCTTTTCTCTTTCTAGATTTGGCTATAATTTCATCAACATAATCTTCAACCTTCTTATGAATCATGTCATGGAATATCAATGTCATGGCCCTTTGGTATGTTGCTCCTACATTCTTTAAGCCGAATGGCATCATATTCCAATAGTAAGTCCCCCATGGATTGGTGAAAATTGTTTTATGATGGTCCTCTTTAGCTATCATGATCTGATTGTACCTTGAGAATCCGTCCATTAGTGACAACATCTCATGTTCATTTTTCATGTCAAGGATCATATCAATGTTTGGAAGTGGGAAGTCATCTTTTGGACATGCTTTATTCAAGTCCCTGAAGTCTATGCAGATTCGGATGCCCCCATCGGGTTTTGAGATAGGTATCAAGTTTGACACCCATTCTGGATAATCTATCAGTCGGATGAATCCTGCATCTAATATATTTTTTAGCTCCATTTTGACTAATAAGGCAATCTGAGGGTGCATTTTTTGAAGCTTTTGTTTAACAAGCTTTGCTTCTGGATATACTGCTAAGTGGTGAACCATGATCTCTGGATCAAGCCTAGGAATGTCAACATAGCTCCATGGAAATTTTATCTGTCTTTCTCTTAGGAATGCTTCTAGGAGCTCTTGTTCCTCTGATAGTAATGATTCTACATAGAATGTGATATGTGGGGTTTCCTCTGTTCCTAGATTGACCGGATTGCATCTTTCTGTCAGGACTGCTGATTTCTCTTGATGAATAGCTCTAAAAGGAAGATTGAATCCTCCATCCTCGGGCACCTCAGAGAGGTTTTCACCATTGGATGTGTCCTTTCTTTTTACTTTTTTCTGGTCAGAGAGTGCCACAGTGTGGTTTTCACTCAAGGACTTAGATATTATTCTTAATTTTTCACTTATGCGACTGAGGGATTCAATCGTTTCCCCATAATAGGCATGTGTATCTAGCTCAATTATGAACCCTGCTTTGTGATCCCCACATGGAACGTTATCCCACAGTCCCATGAATTCCAAGAGACCCTCATCATTTTCAAATGTATCAAGAATTGGTGCTCCTCATTGGTCGTAGTTGATGAGTTGGGGATATACTAGGCAGATCTCATGATTTTGGTGGTTTGATTCAAAAGATAGGGTGCTAATCATGCAAAGAGTGGTATCCACAAATAGCCTAGGTAAGTTGGTCATGGTATCCTTGTCATCACTACTACTACAGACATCATTTATATCATAGGTAAAGTTATCGATGACTCTACCTGTAGATACTAGTAAGCATAGTTCTGTTGTGGTTGGATGAGGAGGATTATTAACCCTTCTAACTGGAGGACTTCAGCCATGTATGGTTATACTTGAAGGGGTATATTCAAGGCCAAGATTTGTTATTTCTCGCATCTCCAGAATGATAGGTATTATAAGCCCATTGTCATTTTTTCCAAGTCTTTGGTTTTTGTCATAGCCAATTGCAAGCATCATTTGTAGACCCTTTCTTATGTCATCCATTGGTAAATCAGCTATTGGTCTTTCATCTTTATACATCATATGAGATGGATCTGCCTCAATAACTTCTTGGCCAAGATCTCCCCACCTTGTGAAGTTAGGATAGTCTTCAGGAGATGTTTGGGATGTGGAGGCTTCATTTATTTGCAGACATCCCCGTGATCTAGGAGATTGTGGTAACTCTCCTACCACAAAAGCATTATTAGGGAGCTTGTAATTTCCAAAACCATTATCTTGGATGATGACCTTAATTGCAACACAAATATGTTTAGTATCTATAATTAGTAATCTTGTAGCATCCACATTAAGTCTTGGTTTGAAACTATATCCTCAAAAAAATTCATTAAACACTTGAAATTTTGCAATGTAGTTGTTAGCTATTCCTATAATATTTCTATGGTGCTTTCTTTTTTTATGATTTCTACATAAATAATGCAATTAAGAAAAAAAAAATTGTGATGAACCCATGCTAGATGAACTTATGATTGCTATAAGTTTTTGTGGTAGGAATATTTTGTGATAATTGGGCACTTGTGCAACCAATGCTTTGGTACCTAATTGTTGGTAACTGTCCGAAGTCTTTTATTGAGTCAAATGACTTCTCGTGTCTTTATTTTTGAACCAAATCACTCCTTTGAATGTTTACTATTCTAAACTATTAACCCTTTAAGGGGATGTTGGTAAAAAGCTACTAACTATTTAAAAGGGAGGGGTTTATTTATTCACTCCCCCCATGGAAGGACATACAATAGGGTCTGCTTGTGGGCATAAATTTTCCCTTACTGACCTTTCACACCTCTTTGTGAGGAGTTAAGGGTGGAGATGAGGAAGCATAGTGTCACTCTTTTGAGAGTTTTTCCCATATTGGGTTTTTTGCAAGGTGACTCTTCTGATCATGTCTTTTTTTTTGTTGCAGTTGGTTCATACAATAGGGTTTGCCTGTGGAATTAAATTTTCCCTTACTGACCTTCCACACCTCTTTGTGAGGAGTTAAGGGTGGAGATGAGGAAGAATAGTGTCGCTCTTCTTAGAGTTTTTCCCATATTGGGTTTTCTACAAGGCGAGTCTTCTGATCATGTCTTTTTTTTGGCTATGGTTGATTTTGTGTGAAGAATAATTTGTGTGAAGAATAATTTGTGTGAAGATTGTCTAATGTCATGTATAACCATGAATTCTTATTTCACTTTCAATGACAAAATAACAAGGATATATTGCTTTATCTTTAATGCTTTCTTGGTTTTGGAGAACTTCATACCTGTTTATCTTTCTGCCTATTCAAAGAGAGGATTTGTACCTTATAGATCTCAATCAATTTTTTTAGATTATAATAAACAAATTTAACACAAAATTAACTAATATGTCTTCGGTGTACCCATTGCACATGAAGTTGTAATTTCTAGTAAATACAACAATCCAATTATGTTAACATAAGATAGAGCAATGTAAATAAGCCCATGTTGGTAAACTTTTTAGGATCAAAAGAAATTATTTTCCATGGAAAGGCCATACCATCTATGAATAGTCTATGCACACATTAGTTTTCATGGAAATTTCCACCACATTATTAGTTATTTCTCTAGTTTTACTTTTCTCGCCACTCTTTTTATTAGATTTCATAGTGGAGAGATGGCTGATATATATAGCTCTTGTATTTTTTATGTAAAGTTTTTCCAATTTCAATATTCTTGGATTGAACCCAAACAACACCTCCATGATCAATTCTAAAAAGCTTGAATATGCCATATGTACCATTGACCAAGCTACTTTGTTTAAAATTACTTTATATAGATATGCTATATTTATTGTTTTCTAGTTCTAGTTTTCTCAAATATATCTTGGCTATGTTTTAATATTAGGTACACTATCTTGACATTGACATGATGTTTGTTTTATTGTTATTATAGGATACCTCTTAGCATAATTAATCTCACTTCTAAATCTTAAATTTTTATTATCATTTGATTATTTTCTCTATATAATTATTATTATTATTTTAAATTAATAATACATACTGGTATTCAACCTTACCTAGCTCAATTTATCTAAAGGTGATTGAGTGTAGCCAACGAGAAAAATACAAAGATAAAAATAATCATTGACATAACATATTTGAGGTTTAAACCATTGTGGAAATTAATTTAAATTGATTTAAGTATGGATTGAAATTCACTAGAATTTAATGATGGTAGTGGGGAATGAAAAATTGACAAAAATTTTGGAACAAGATATCTAGAATGAATCTTCCCTTACATTAATATTGATGTCCATAATTTATTTGTATACAAAAACATTATGTTATGTTCTTTGAGACATGTTTGTATTTGTGTTGTTATTCTATTGATAATAAACATGTTATATAAGTACTTAAATTTATGCTCTAGATTTTGAACATGTGAACTATGATTTTTAGAATCCTATTACAAATTAACTAAAATTATTGTTCTCTAAAATGAATGTTCACTTACATTAATTTATGATAATAATTAAAAAAAAAATTATTCACATCCCTTAATACTCCACTATATAAATTTTAAGTTCCAAATAAGTTGCCACATGCAATTAAGATGCACCATTATTGGACCCTAATTTTTGCACCATTATTGGATTACTCATTTGTAAACTCCCTCCACTCCCCGTTGATGATATTTTCTTATAGTGGCTCAATAGGCAGCTTGTTGTTTTAGTGGTGGTAGTGTCTTTTGGCGGCGAGTACATTTTCACCCACCAACAACTCACCGCAATTCTAATGGGTCTACAAGAGAGAAATGTGTTATTCCTTTGGGTTCTACCTCCCAGAAATGATTTTCTACAAGGATTCCAAGATCAAATTCACCTATTTTAGGTGCCCTATTCTTTAAAATAATTACAATCTTAAAATCACTAGAATTTAAGTGTTTATCTATGTCTAAATTTATTAAAAAATTACAAAGAATTAGTTTATATATTTTGGTTTAAACAACACACTCTAAGCTTTGATTTATTTGGATGGTTCATCTTAAATCACAAGGGTGATTTCAAATGAGCCACCTAAACAAGTCAAAGCTTAGAGTGTGTTGTTTATTTCTGATCATTTTATAGTGTCTCTATGTTGGCAGATGGTTAGTGCTCCCCTCAGGATTCATGACATGGACTAATAGCCTCCTAAAGATCTGTTAACTCTGGCAGTTGTACTAGGCATTAATAGGTTGATCTTTTGGTGCAACGAAAAAAGCATGGGGCCAACAATTGGTATCAGAGCCAAAGGTGTCGAGTTCGAATCCCCTTGTGTAATGCGGAGGGGGAGATTGTTAGTAGGTGGTCAGTGCTCCCCTCAGGATTTATGACATGGACTAACTGCCTCCCATGGATCTGTTAACTCTGGTGGTTCTATCAAGAATTAACAAGTCGATCTTTTGGTGCAATGGTAACTGTGGGGCCAAAACTCTCCACCTTTCGATACAATGACAGTGGTATTTTATATCTATGTATATAGGATGAGTGATAGGATTTCCAATACACTAAACCATACTAACCATTGAACCTGCTAGATTGATTAAAACATTTTTTATAAGTTGTTTGAAAATAATTATATATTGAAAAAAGTTAAGACTAAAATATGTGCATTAATGCATGTATTAATGATTTACTTATATGTTGTCATCATTTGATTGGTTATTTTTGTAGTGTATTATGAAAACAAATATCTTTTGTCTACTTTTAGGTGAAAACATAATGCCTACTAGTGACAATTTATAAATAGTAGGTAAAACTATACAAGAAAAAGGGTCCTTATTGTGCAACACCATAACAACTATTGGTACAAATTCATCTAATGGTTTCTCTCCCCTAACTACATATTCATTTTTTTTAAATGAACTCATAACTACTATATGAAAAAATTACACATTTTTTTAAAATTTTAATTAATTTGAAATATGGAAATCTCAAAACTTCATTTTTAAAAAAAATCTACTACTTTGATACATAATATGAAATATTTATGAGCCTTTTTGGAATCTCTATGAGAATTAAATGTACCAACCTCAAATATCCAATAATCTTTTGTTGTTTTCTTATATTTAAAACACAATAGTTATTTTTACTTCAAAAAATAATAATGTCATATATTTGAAAACCACTTCTAATTTTGTAAATTATTTTATACGAAAATGGATTGGTGGTGACAAAGTGAGATCCACAATTACACATTTTGAATCATCCATTGTGGGTGGAATTCAATAAAAGAAGGGTTAAGGTTTGAAGTGCCAATTATAACGCTTCTGATGTAATTTGATCAAGACTTAAAAGAGAAGCTTGCACAAGATCTTAAGGTGTTAGTAGAAGTGAGAAGAAATGAAGAGGATTTATCTTTCACTAAGGAGGATATTACTAAAGAAATTATAGTTGTGATGGCAAAAGAAGGAGCACAAATCAAATCTATGTCACAAAGACATGTATCATATTGACTAGCAATAATTTTTAAGTTAGTGAAAGAAACCTAAGGAGCTTTGTCTCCATGTTCAAAGCCTTCAATAAATATTAGATTGATAGGCCTAAATTTTTCTATATTCTCATAGTCTTTAGAAAATTATTAGGTGAATGGTGTTTCCTTTTGTGGTCCTTATGATATAAAGTTCTTAGTGTTTGTTATTGTGTTTGTTTGTTATAAGATTTAAAGAAAGGTTCATAAGTTAATATATTTATGTGTATTAGTGTATGGTAAGTGGTTTCAATTTTTTGGTATGTAGTAATGTGTTTATGCATGAGAAAAAAAAAGAAGACTTATATAAACCACTTTATTTTGCTATGTATTTCATCTCCATTTCCATGTATAAAATATATTACTTATTACATGTGTTAATTTATAATCTCTCATCTTACTAGAGTGATACGAAAACAATGGATCTAAAATTCTCATTTGAATTACATAATGAAAGAGGGATGTGGTTTGTGAAGGGAAATTTTCAATGGGATGATTGATGCACACATGAGTATTATTGATATCTCTAGTATTGTGAAGGATTCATGAATGTAGGGCTTCCTCTTGGGGATGAGTAAGGAATTTATCTTGTTAGCATTGGTGATTTTATAGCATATGATATATTAAAGGACTATTTATATTCTAATTGATTCTTTAATATTGAGAAATCATTAAATCCATGGATACCTCAGTAAGATTATGTGTGTTGTGTAGGATGTTGATGCCAAATTTGACAAGCAACAGTCTTATGGGAAACTCAGTTAATGGGGGACCAATTGTGCTAAACTGAGTGACCTCTAGGTTTTTAAAGAAGTCACATTCTTCTGTAATTAGGGGGTTTGGAGTGGGAAAAGGAAGAATATATAAAAAATAAAGATCTAATCTAAGGCGATGCGCCAAGATGTAGGTGTGGGCATGATAAATCTCCATTTCAAATGGGATTTAAGGTCCCATTCAACAATCTGCATGTCCCAGAATAAAAAGAATCATAGATGAAAATCCAAATAATCTATTCAATAACATAAAATAACTCCCATACACATTTACTAAAAAGAATAGTCCAAGACATGGTCTTAATCAACAAACTTATATTGAAATTATAGAAGTTTTGTAAATAAACTACTCAGTACAATAATGGCACAGTATAATGTTTTGTCAAATAGCTAAGAAACAAAAATTCCAAACAATAATGGTACAGTCTACGAGTCTTAATACAATAATAAAAAACAATACAAAAGGCCTGGTGTATTTCCACTATTTTTATGTGTATCTTCCAAACTCATTTTCAAAAAGAAGAAGCTGATATTTATAGAAAATAATCCCACCGCCTAAAAGCCAGTAATAGAAAAGATTCCTGGCAAGAGAAATGATGTCCATCACAATGATTTCCCCAAGCCATTTCAATATAAAAGATTTTTGAGACATAGAATGCAGTCGCCTTCAAGCCAGATCCATCCCTTGCAAATGATGGCGGCGGTCCCATTGTAGAAGTAGCTGAATCCCATGTAGACATGTGTCACTCACCCATGAAATCAGTTAGGACATGTGGCGATAGGGTGGGGCTTGTTGTTGATTCCTCTTTCCTTGTGATGAAAACCCCCGTAGAGAAGACATGTGAAGAAGTCTTTGCTACTAGCGCTAACTGTGGAGTCCACCGAAAAGTTTACGCGAAACGATGCTACGTGGCATGTAGGCATGAAGTTCGATAGAGAAGCAAAGGGAAGCAAGCTTTCAAAGGCCCGCACTGCTGACACGTGGAAGCATGGCAAGGCTCGATAGAGAAGCAAGGGAGGAAATCCATGCAAGGAGTGTGCGGCGGACACATGGTGATAGCGGGAAAAACTCTTCAAAAAGGTGCCTAGGGATATTCAAATGTATAGGGTGCAAGTTGAACTTAGCAAAATATAATCAACCCGAAGGGAGCTTGAGGGATTCTATATCCACAACTTTTGGCAACTACAGAATGAGGAACCCAAAATTTTTGGTTCTAAGGCCAGAGTCTTATTCAATGGGTGATGGAGTCAGAGCTTTGAGAGATCAGTCTATAGAGGCAGCTAGTCGGCCTTAGATGGTGTCGATATGACATGTAGATTCTCTTATCCCTCTTGTAGATCAATCACTTCTTTGAATGGCAGCTTCATGGATATCCCGATCCCAGACTCAAGTTGAAAGAGTAGCTATGCTATCTGATGAGTGATGCCCTCAATATCCTCAATAGTAGGGGGTTGACTGAAGCTATGAAAAGTAGATATGTCATGTTGATTCTCCTCAATCTTCATTGCAATATGCTCCGCTGTGGCCACTGAATCATCAAAGAAAAATGGGGAGGGAAGGCCAATTTGATTCAGTTGGGAGAATTTTGCCATGTTCATAGTTCGACCCAATGTTGTCGAGCAATCGCTAGCATGGAGGATGGTTACATGGCAACAGATGAATTATTTTGTTGTCTTGGTAGTTGACCTTCGATCCTTGATCCCTATGCCCACTAAGCCCTCATTTGGAACCGTGTACAACTTATCTAGCAAATTTTCCACCTCAGGAATCCTCTCCGCAATGAATTGTGGGAATTGTTTAATCGTTCCATGAACCTCCCTACTCAAACTTGTCACCTCTGCCATGAACTAAAGTGTCGATTGAATAGTCAAATAGAAGGCCTTGACCTTTTCCTAGTATGAAATATATAGTTGTTGGGATACTAGAAGGAGGTCTAACTGGGTAGTAGGGGGTTGGGTAGGATTCTTCAAAAGACCAATTTGTGCATCCTTCGACCCAACATCGTGCATCAGTTATGCAATCCTTTTGTCTACAACAAAGAGTTGTTCCTATAGGGTTCTTAACTCGGTAAGTAATTTTTACTCATTCTGGCTTTTGGTTGCAGATTCCCTATCTAGGGAGAGCATTACCTCCTGGATTTCCTTCTCTAATTGAGCTTTTCGACCCTAGAAGTCTATGTCCTTCAGTTGCATTCTCTACTCTAATTGTGCACATTGATGCTGAAACTCCTCATTCTTTTTTTGCATCTCCTCCTTTGCCCATGCCAACCGGTCATGTAATTCAAAGTTTTTCTACTATAGATCAGCGACAAGGTTGGGATCTTTGGATTGGAACTTTACAAGTTCTTCTTGTATTATAGCATGTTCTTCCTGTGCTTGTTGTGACAAGCATGCAAATTTTGTGTCCCTTTCCTTGTCCTTCTTCAATAGGACCTCTATCCTCTCCTTGACATTTTTGAGCTCAACTTCTTTCTTCTTCAATTGGCGACTAGACTTGAGAAATTTTGTGGTCACCACACGTTGGGTCTCCTCCATGAGCTCAACTTTATCTTGCAATCGGGTTGTGCACAAATTGAGTCCCATAGCATGGATGATGTAATCTTTAGGTTGCATCTCTCCTTGAGGCTTGATGATGTTTGGATGCATGGTTGCAAAATGCAATGACTGTTGAGCCTCATTAAAAAAGGTCTGCACATGTGGTTCAACCAACTTTTTAGCATCTTTGTCCCTTTGCTTTGGAGCCTGAGAGCCCGTGTTTCTCTTGTTTTCTCACCCTTCGACATAAATTCTACTGGAAATCTAATCAGCTCACCTGCAAAGGGTGCATTGGGAGGAAGAGAAAAAAGGAACGAGAGAGTAGTGGTTCTAGCTGATTTCTTCTTTAGAAGAGAGAGCATTAGTGGGAAGAATGGGGAATATACCAAGTCCCAGTTTATGAAGTGCCAGAAGGATTCATAGGGAGTGGTGGTGGTAGAAAAGATACAACATACTCCATTTGTTGGGCAAGTTGGGTCAGAGCCGATGTGGTAGAAAAAGGTGGAGCA
>VDFB02289325.1:0-66699 GCA_007258455.2 Sequoia sempervirens | reverse complement strand
GGATAGGTTTGTGATGTGGGAGCTTGATTTTCTTGGCCCTCATGATCTTGGAGATTGTGGTAACCTCCTACATTGTTAGGGAGCCCATAACTTCCACAACCATCCCTCTTGGATGATGAGCTTGATATCGACATGGTGGAATGGCTAGTGTCTCTCGCTAAGGGACGGAGAGTGGCGGGGATCGATGCATGATATGGATGGCCCTCATCATTTTTGGCACTTGGGGATTTTTGTAATATTTTCTTGGCTTCAAGGTTCTTAAGCATCAAAACGTGCTCGTGATCTCCAATGGATCGGGTAACCTCTCTCTTTGTCTGCTATGTGTGTGTGAATTTCTACACATTGGTGGAAGTTGGTCGATGCTACGGATTTCATCGTGATGAATCCATGGGCATCCCAGGAGAATATTGTATGGAAATTCGAGGTCCAAGACCTGACATGTGGTTTCCATGAGTGTTGGCCCTACTTGGATAGGGAGCTTAATTGTGCCCTGAGACACTCTTTCTTGGTCATCATATGCTCTTATTGTGATGCCTTTCCCTTTATCAATAGAATCTTCTGATATCTTTAACTGCTTGATGAGACTAAGAGAACAAATGTTCAAACCTGCACCTCCATCCACCAAGACCCTTTTTATTTTTCTCTTATTTACAATGGCTTCTAAGTGAAGGGCACGATTGTGAGATGGTTGGGCAGGAAAATCCTGGTCGGAAAATGTAAGGAGGTTAGGTGTTATGATGTTTCTGACCATAGCTTGGAATTGTTCCGCATCGAGGTCTGCGAGGATGGTAGATGAGGCTAATACTTCCTTGAGGATCTTTTTATGTGTTGATGATATTTTTAACAACTCCATGATGGAGATGTGTGCTGGTGTTCTTTTGAGTTGGTCTACAACATTGTAGCTATACGGAATGGCTCTTGATGTAGGGACTCTATTGGGTTGGGATGATCCTACAATAGTGACTTTGCCACCTCTTGTGGTGACTCCACAATCTTCGGCATGAGTGCCCTTGATGGTGATGACCATGCAGTCTTCATTTAGGGAGGCAACAACTATTTCATATACATGATTTACATTGCCTTTTCCTTTATCCTTGTTATTCCCTTTGTTGCCATGATTCGGCATTGGATTCGTGTAGATTTTAAAATCCTGATTCCCAGTAGGTGCTTCCACATTTATGATTCTTTTGTCGATGAGATCTTGGATGATGTTCTTGAGTCTCATACAATTGTTTGTGGTGTGGCCTTTGATTTTTTGGAACTCACATAGTTGATTTTCATTGTACCAAAGAGGTTTGACATTAGGTTCTTGATAATTCTCAAATGTAGGAGATTGGATGAGTTTTTTGTCAATTAGCTTTTTCATGATGTCCTCAAGTGGTTCTCCCAAAGTAGTGTATTTTCATTTGGGGTATGTTTTGAATTGAGGTGGTCCTCTTTGGTTGTTGACGTTATTGATGGTGGGATTATTGGGTTGGTATGTTGTGTGATGAGTGTTTTGGCATTGTGGTTGGATTTGCGGTGCGGGTGTATTTTGGCATGGACCACTAATGACCACCGTGGCATCGACGATGCCATCATTAGTGATGTTTTTGTTTCTCACCCATGTATGAGGTTTATCATTGTAATTTGATGCTAGGCAATTATTTTTTTGTTCATGATATGGCATTGATTCCACGGGTTGGGTTGCAAGGGCTCCTTCGATGCTAAGCGCCTTGGAGATCAGTTGATCATAGGTGGTGATTCCCTGAACCTTGAGGTGGAACGACAAGTGGCTTTCAAGGTTGGTGATGATTGTGTAGACTTGTTGTTCTTCTGGCATGGTCCACTTGCTCCGATTGGCCTTGGATCGCCATCGTTGAAGGCATGAAGTGAAAGATTCATTCTTTCCTTGTTTTAGAGCATATAGTTCTTCAAGACTAACATCCATTGTAATGTTACATGTGTAGTTTCTAATGAATTCATCTCTGATTTCCTAGAATGTTTTGATGCATGAGGGTAAGCGAGAGAACCATTCTATAGCATTGCCTACCAAGCTCCTAGGGAATAGTCGCATCAGATACGTATCGTCATATGCGACTTCCATGCAATGAACCTGGAATTCCTTGATGTGATCTTTAGGGTTTCCTATCCCTCGATATTTGTCAAATTTGGGGATCTCAAATCCCTTAGGGAATGGTTTCATTTCTAAGCTCCTATCAAATGGATAGGGAGACAAGTTACTTTGCGTTTTGGTTGTTCACCCTGATTGAAGATTGAGCACTTGTTACAAGAGCAACTTGAGTTGTGCCGTCACATCATCTTGCGGGTGAGGGGGTGGAATGAAGGTGTTTTGGGGTATCGTGATCGTGGTTTGGATAGATGGATTGGTTGGTATGTTGTTCAATGGTATTGGTATGTTGTGGCGGGCGAAGTAGGCTTCTACTTGCTTTTGGATGAATAATGCTTGTTGTTGTGCTAGGATTTGTGCTTGTTGTTGTTCCAACAATGCTTGTTGTTGTGCTTGCTGCTACGTTTGTTGTTGTTCTAACAACGCTTGTTGTTGTTCCCACAATGCTTGTTGTTGGGCTACCAATTCTGCTGCCTCTTGTTGTTCTTGATATTGCTTTAATGCTTGTTGGTACGCTTACAATTGTGCTGCTTGTGCAAGAAGTTGTGCTTGTGCTTGTGCTTGTTGTGCTTGCGCTTGAGCTTGTGCTTGGGCTTGCACTTGTGCGGCTTGTTGCTGCAATAATAGTTGTGCTTGAGCGACCCTTTGTGCTTGCAATGCTTGCGTGACTTAGGCAGCTTGAGCGGCTTGTTGTTGTTGTTGTTGTTGTTGTTGTTGTAATAATGTTTGAGCTTGTTGTGCTTGTATTGCAGGCTTTGTGCAGCTTTGGCAACTTGTGCAGCTTGAGTTTGTTGCATGGCTTTTTGTTTTTGCACTTGTTGATAGCCTCTTTGGAAAGCGGCTTGTAATGCTGCGTCAAATTGGTTTGATGTGGTAAACGTTGGTGGTGGTGGAGGTGGTGGTGGATTTGGAATGGTGTTCATGGTGAGTGATAATGTTGTGTTGATTATTTGGTTGGTGGATGGTGTTGTCGTGTTGCTTACTTGATTGGTGGATGGTGTTGTTGATGTGGTAAGTGGCGTCGTTGATGTGATTGGCCCTTGAGAGACCATGCTTTGCAATGTTGTGGGGGTGTTTGATGATGTTTCCATTGCTTGTGTGTTTTTTGTTTGTTGTTTTGATGTCAACAATAAGTTTTGAGCATTTGGAAAAATGTTTTGATTGATGGTTGGGATAGCGGTTTGATTGATACTTGGTAGGGGAGGCAACCCCAAGCCAAGGAGTGGTGTGGATGATAATGGTAGTGGTGGGATAGGTGGAAATGTGAGGGGGGTGAATCCTTGCGAAAGTGTTGTGGTATCAAATATGCCCCCTTGTCTGAACATATCCCCTTCTTGTAAATTTGTGAGAAGAGGTGTCTGTGGTGCTCCGTGAAAAGATGTTGATGATGGGTCACAATGTAAAGTGAAAGGAACATTTTTTTGTAATGGATTATGGGGGATGTTTTGTTCTAATGTGGTGTTTATGTCCAAGTTTTGGTTATTCACAAGGGGATGTGATTGAAGTGCATTAAGGAATGTGTTTCCCTTGTTAACGTTGGGTTGAGTTGGAGCAAATGATGTTGTGAGTTGCGAGATGTTTTGTGTGATGTTTTGAGATGGAGGTGTAGATGAAATGGGGATGGTGGATGAGATTGGTGGGAAAGATGTCTCCACTATAGTGCTCACATCAAAATCCAAAGGCAACTTGGCCCCTTGTTTTGCTAGTTCAAGCATGTACAACGAAGGGTTAAGTCTCATCATGATGTTGATGATTCTATGGTTTTCTGGATTTTGGAGCATTTCAGCTACTTCTTCGTGAGACATTCCAAAGGTAAGATCCTCCCCTTGGGTTTCCTCTTGTGGGTTTTGTGATGACATTGGAAGGCTAATTGTGAGATTTCCATCCCCAATGGGATTCATTTTAGGAGTGGTTTGGCTAAGATCACTTGAAGCGGGTGTTTCTTTGTTGGATTCCATACTCTTCTTGTATTGAGATCTAGTAAGAACCATAAAACGGGGATCAATCTTCGAGAATATGGGAGATGAATCTCTTGACTCTTTGGATTAATCTCTATTTTATGTCCCAAAGTGAAAGTTTTTAGGATGCTTTTTAGGATCAAAAGTGATGATGATATGATGATGATGTTTAAAGATGGATGTTATGGATGTTTTTGGATTTTGATAAATCTTGAATGAAATACTAGGCTTTAGGACTTGTATTTGATTGGATTTCTAATTTGGGATTTTGTCCTTGAGTTTGATTTTGATTTTGAACAAAAAAACCATAAGATGTTTGATAATGATCTAAAGGATAGTTTTGTTCAAAGGATGATGATTTTGGATATGTGTGAGGAGAAGGATGCATCTACCCACACCTATCCAAATAAAATGATTGTTTCACTAAGTATATGAAGAAGGATTCATCTACATACACTAAGCTATACAAGATGATTTTTGATAATTTTGACTAAGTATATGCAAAAGGATGCATCTACACATGCCTAGCCAAAAGGTGTTTTGATAAATGTTTTCAAGGACTTGGTCACAATTTTTTTGGATGATTTTGATTTTTTCATAAAGCCTAGCACTTCAAGGATGATTTCAAGGTTTTTCAAAAGATGATTTATGAGATGATGTTGTTTTGGAGGATGTATGAAAGAGGATTGATTTGTTTTGATCCCTAGATGAACCTAAAAAAGACCACTTTGTTTTTTCCTAGACCTAGGTATTGAAGAGCATGCATATGCTTCCTAAAGACCTTTGTAACCAAGAAATTATTTCTTTTGAACATTCATTTTCAAATTTCCAATGATTTTTGCTTTGGGATTTGTGAGTTCTCCAATCACACATGAAAATTCATTTTGCTTATCTTTGTTTAATGGCTTTATTTTACCTAAAACAATGTCTTTGATTAAAGTTTCAAACTAAGATGTCCAATGTCTCAATTTCTTCAAACTCCACAAGATATGTTATGTGGAAATTTAATGAACTTAAGGCAAGCGTTTCCTATTGTTTACTTAAGAAGACAAATTGAGGTATAATCCAATGCTTAGGAACCTCTAAGGACGTGAATCCCAAGGGAAAGCAATAACATATGGATTGAGTCAATGATATTTGTCTTCAAAAGAGTTTGAAATTTTGAAAATCATGTTGAATGTTTGTTTGCAAAATGTTTTCGATAAACACACTGTGTTTTCAAACAAGCAATGTAACATCCTAGCTTAATGGGTACATTTTTCTTAGTGGGCTTGCCTCATGCCCTTCATAGAAGAGATGATTTTACATGCAACCAAGGAAAAATATAAAGGTATGATGAAATCCTAACCTCTATATTTCAACCAAGATCGGACATGGCAAGTAACTTCTTGGAATCTAAGTTCCAATGCACCACTTTGATAAACTCGCTCAATGGATAAATAGGCCACTACAAAACAAGGGTTCTAGTTTGGACTTTCCATTCGTGGAGATTGACCCATACGGCAAGAGTCCCCTTTCGGATCCATCTTGTTGGAGCCAACCGCGTGATAATGGCGTTTAACCAATACCCACATTTATATCCAGGCTAAAAATACTCTTGGCTTTAGAGTGTTACCGGTTGAGTCGTTCCCTTGGGTGAGTACTTTTTCTCCAAGGTAGACCCTCTAGGATAAAAAAAAGAAAGGAAAGACACAATCCATAACTCGATCAATCTTTGATGGCATAAAGAAAGAGAATATACACGAAAATGCCCCTACTCACACTCACACAAGATATTGTTCAATTTTAAGCCCAAATCGAAGTGTGGAGGTGATCACTTTATCTTATGCCAAAATCACCAAAAATTCCTTTTGATTCTCAAGATCGCTTGGAAGCACGAGAGAAGCACATACATCCTTTTCAATGACTTTAGTTTAAGTAAGTAACCACAAAAAAAAGCAAACACACATTCATTTTATCCTTTCAAAGCAATTGTTTGATTCGTTTTAAGCACCAAATGAAATATGAAGATTACTTGTCCAATTTTTAGCCCAAAATGAAATCTAGTAAGTGTCTAAGCTTGAATTTTAACCTTTTGCAAATGGAAAAAATCAAATTGTTCTTTTTAGACCCAAACGAAAATTAGTATCCTAGGAGTGAAAAGGTAACAATTTCGTAAAGAAGTATTGAACAAACACTTAAATCATTTAAAAACACTTTGAGTTTTCAAAAAAATAATCCTCCTTACGTTTTCTTTTGCTAGCCTTCTCCTTGCTTTCCTTCGTTTTCATGTTGTACCTTTGTTGACTTTTTGCTTTCCTTGTACCTATTAAACAAAAGATACATATGCGAGGATCAAAATTTTAAACTTATTTTGATGGTTAATAAAATGATTTCAATTGAATAGATCAATTAATCACAAAGGATGAGTCTTAAATACAAAGCTAATAATGAATCTACTTTAAAGAACAAACCTTTCCAAAAGTATCATCATCAATTTCAAATGTTTGAAATAAAAAAATGATAAAAAAAACTTTTACAAGTCCATAAATCTTATCAATCATTAAATATTTCTAAAGACATCACCACAAAAACAATGATGTATAATATCAAGCTAATTGTATCAATAAGCCAACTTCAAAGAATAAATCCCTCAAAAGGCCTTATCACCAATTTAAACTTTAGCTATGACCATTGTATTCCCTGTTTTAATTTTCCTCAAAAGAAAATTTCACATCATTAAAGCTTTAGCAACATTCACATTTTAACTCCAAATCAGACTTTAACTCTGCCAATGCCTCATTATCAATTTTAGAATAACATGTTTCTAGGTAGGTCGGCTTTTATAGTTTGCAGACTAATCAAGAATGGGTGACTCAATTAAATTTTAATTTAGTTCCACAATCAAAAGAGTAAAGAGGCCAACATCTAGCTTGAATCTTATGGCACAGTGATGATGAAAAGTAGGAGAATAATCTGCCATAGCTTTAATGGCAATATGCTGACTTTCACTTATTTATTTCCTTGGATCGTTCACAATTAATGATTTGACTCAGTGCCTTTCTGTTTCACGCAGCAGAACCATAACTTGGTAATATCAATTGATAATGACATACCTACACATGGGCTTCTAATAAACATAATTAAATCAAAGAAAGTCATCAACTTGGTGTAAGGGCTTAAATGCATATGATAAATGAGGTTGGTGCCTTTAAAATAAAGTAGCGCTAGGACAAGCTGAGCAGAAATCAGTCTCTCTCTAGACAAGGAGGTATGGCGCAGCTCACCACTAATCAGCATGTGAAAGCACATATATGACTTTCTCTACCACCATAACAAAATACACATGCATTAAATAAAGATGTCACTGCATAAATGTAAAACTGTAGGTACTATCATCAAATAGCAGAAGCTGCATAGAATAGACATTCATTTATGCATTTAAAAGACACATTTTCCAGCATGATGCACTCTGACAGAGAATAGCGTATAGTGTCCTTCCATCATGATGCGTTCCACAGAGAACAACGCTCCTCTCATCATTTATCTGTCACACAATTTATTCTTACCAACATACTGCCAATAAGTAAAGATATCATCATATGGGTAACGTAACACAGGATATAATGATAAGATTTTATTTATGTTGATGGCAGTATTTAATGACAATCGTTTGACAAATTTCACTCATAATTTCCTTCAAGACCATTAGAATAGAATGCAGCTATAGTCTATGCCTTTAATAATCATTAGAATAAAAGGAAATGAAATTACACTGATACAATCAATGAGTTAGAGATCAAAGAAGTCTGTTCTCTAGAGCAAGATTATCATACCAATATGCAGGCCTAAGCAATGCGAAACTTCTTAAGATGTAAACTTCATGGGATGAAAATGCGATGTCAAAAATAAAAGGAAGCATCAATGCGAAACAGTCATATTAATGATATAAGACAACAACATTAGTGATGGGAATAAGAAATTTAGAAGAACATACGCCTCTCTCTATTACAGGTTTCGTTCCTACGTGTTTCTGTTAGTGTTGTATGGTACTTCTGTAACATAAAAAAAAAAAAAAATCTCAAGAGCATGGGGGACATTCAACAATAACTATAAATAAGACATTTACAAAGAAGCATTCTAAAAATAAACTCCACACCTATCCAGAATATTACGTACTATCAACCTTATACAACAAATGGAAACTAGAGATACCAAATACAGTCCAAAAGAGATAATATAAGTTCAAGCCCCTAAACAACAAATGGAAATTAGAGACACCGAATACAGTCTAAAAGAGATAATATAAGCTCAAGCCCTCCTTCTAGCACCAAATGTAGGCATCCCTTAAAATTTGCAAACACTAAACTTCATATAGGGGTTAGTATTTCACAAATCTATCAAAATGCCTCTATGAAATAACTTGCAAATGTTTCAAAAATGTAACAAAGGATGAAAGAAATTAAAAACATTATGAAATCAACCACAAGTTACCTATTCCATAGTGGATTGGTGTCACATGTGCTAGTGACCCTTTCCCAATCCTTGATCAAAGCTTAAGATGATGCAAATGCAATGGAAATGATGAGCAAGATGAGTTCTCAAATTAAGAGAGTAACCTTGCATAAAAGTTGTGGAGCCATCAATGAGAATGAAGGCCTTATTTTATAGATTTTCTTAATGAGAGATTGGCCAAGATGGTGAATGTGGGACTAAAGATCCTCCAATGAGAATAGGCCACTTGTCAAGTGATGATAGGCCAATGGTTGTGCAAGATTTGGGAAGAGTGCCCATGAGAGGGGGAATTTGAATTCAAATTTTGCAATAAATTTTGAGAGGGGGACAAGAAAAATAGCAATAAATGCTATGTTGGAGGGACAAATCAACTTGCCATGTTGAGGGAAAATGAGGGTTTTTAATAAATCAATAAAATTGATTTATTTGTGCAAGTGGAGATATCTAGAGAATGCAAGTGGGTGAGATTAAAGCATTTAATCAGGATTAGATTAAATAAATGATGATTATGTTAGTTTAATGATGATTAGGTGAGTTGACTTTTAGGACTTTGATATTTGATTTATTTAAATCAGAAAATGATGGAATATGATTTAGGATTTGAATTAAATGGATGTTTGATTTATTAAAAGGCTGATGATAATGTTTATTTGATAAATGACCTTAGGAAATGGAGATTAATGAAATTACCTACTAAATGAATGAAGGTGAACCTAATGTGAAATCTAGTTCAGTTGATGAATGAACCTAATCAAATGAAGAGAGATTAATTTTGCATGTCTACACAGTATCATGCCCGAAGATACTCACTACTAACTCCCTTCAGTAGAGATAGAAAATTCATCTTTGGGGAATTCAAAGTTGGTGAGCCTAAGAAGTGAGTGCACTATAAGGGGGGGTATGTGCCACCAAAATTCTAAGCTATCCACTCTCAATAAGGAGAGGTGTTCAGCACTGATCTAGGGTATTTCAGTGAGTTATACCAAGTATACAATCCCTTTCCAATTAGGTTATGCATAGTATTTTCAAAGTGTTTGTCAAGATCAAAATAAAAAGAAAATTACGTCTGCATGTGTTTTATGTGTGTATCTTTCAAACAAACAAGCAAACAAACCTTACACTTGAAATTTTCAAATTCACAACATTACACCACGCAACAATTTCAAACCAAATAGTCAAAATCAGGTTAAACTCTTGTCAAAATAAGGTCAAACTCTTGTCAAAACTAGGTCAAACTCTTGATATCCATTTTCAGACCAACTTCTTGTTGTGATTCCTATTTAAAACCATAAACTTGCTCAATTCTCCTTGCATATCATCATTCCATTATTAGGTCACCATTTTAGGTACCTTAGCATCCTCATTGCTTGCATACACACATAAAAATGACTTAGGCGCTTGAACTACATTTTTCTATGATTACCACGCTTCTCCTTCACATAATTCAATTATTTAACCATGTCATAATTCCTAATTATTCCTCTTTGATTATTTAAATAAGTAAATTACATTTATTTGTATAAATACGTCACTAATCAATCCTTATCCCCTCCAATTATTCAATAACATTATCATTTATCCTTCAATTAAATAAATTTATCCATTTAACCCACTTTTCATCCCTCAAGTAGGGTATGTGCAAGATCATGATGGGCCAAAAAGTGACAATATGATGGGTATGTGTAGGGTATGTGGCTGACGAATTTTTTTTATCTAAAATTGATGAAACGAAAAGGGTTTTTAAAGGAGATTCTCAACTTTTCACCAATATAAATTATGCTTTACTTTGAATTTAATAAATTATTATTATTCATTTTCTATTTTAATTATGACTAAATTCTTGATTAATAGATTGATTGAAAAACATTTATAGCTTCCAAACGGTATCACATTTTTTGAATCTGAAACATGTGTCACATTCTATGTTTAGCATGCTATAGGATTAAAAAATAAAAAAAAATATTTTATGAATTTTTGACCAAGTTAAGGTGGTTAGAAATACGATTTTTTATATTTTTTAAAAGTTCTAATAAAAAATTCATAATTAATTATTTACTTGGTAAAAAATTACAAAAAAATATGTGTCACATCCAAACTTGAGTCCTCTACTTATATCTTAAATTTTATAAAAAATATTATCATTTTATTGTGGTTAGGGTGGTTAGACAGACATCTACTTCTTTTTCTTCCCTAAAATTGAAGTACTACTGCATTGAAATTTCAAATTTTCACCAAATAGATTTTTTTAAGAAAAAAAAACCTAGTAGTTTAGAAACTAAATTCAATTTTCTACATATTCTATTCTTACATATTTTTGAAATAATATAGATAATTTACTCAATTTTTTATGTCAAGTTGCCTAATTCTGATTTTTCTAAATTTTTCACCACTTAAGGGCTTGTTTTTCCATGATGATCCTGCACATACTCAGTAAATAATCAAAATATTTATTTATTTCCTTTTTTCTCATTCCCACTTATGAATTAAACCATTATTCAATTCATAAGTCAACCTTTCTCCATAAATCAAATAATTTCTATCATTATTAGATTTTCCAACTACTTATTCTATCTCATTTATTTTTTACCATTGATTTAATTGGCTAAATCTCAACCCTTCATTTCAAAGCTTTCCCTAACCTTAATCCTCCTTATCACATTGAATCTTGTCCTTTGATCTTAGGGATTCACCAACTTTTAATCCTTTCCATCTATTCTCAATTTGGAATTCTTTAAAAGTCTCTCTCTCAATCCATTGTACACATAACATGCTTGAGAACTAGAGTACTTGAGAACACATTACTTCAATATTTTGCTTGTCTAAGGCATAGGTGATAGTTGCACTTCAAATCTGAGGGAAATCATACCATTTGTAGTAAGATGGAGAAGGCCAATGGAGGTCAATCAAGGGAGGCATGAAAACCAGGTGATAGTGTTTCATATTTTCATGTTTCTTTCTTTTCATTATGCTCTATTGTTGTTAGGGGTTTAAGTTATTATGCTACTTGCAATCTAGTTAATTAAAATATTTTCCTAGTTACAAATAGTAATGTGTCTTCCTTAGATCATGAGGTGGTTATGGATTTCCCTTCATTAGAGATACATCAAACCAAGACCGTTGAGGTTATGAATGTGCAAGTGTCCATTGGTGGACCTCACACATACCCTATGGGACATCCTAAGAATCCTCTCATTCTCTACCCACCTTCACACAAAAAACAAACTCAACAACCTAAACTCATCCTTTACCCACCACCACATACACCTTCACCTCCACCTAAACTCAAGTTTACCCTCTACCCACCTATGCATGATGTTGTTGCTCACACACACTACACTAGAAACATTCTACACCCACAACAACACACTCTGACACCATTATCTTTACCTAATCTAATCTTTCCTAGTCCTCCTCAATTAACTCCTAAGGAATATGATCTTGTTGAAAAACTTAAAAATACTCCTGCAAAGATATCCCTTTGGGACCTTCTTTAGATTTCACCTACCTATCACACTATGATTCAAACGGTCCCTTACAACAAGTTTCTATCCCTTCTAATGCACAGCCAAATGACATAGTAGTCATAATTCAAGGATTAAATGTTGACATTATTTTCCACCAAAGTGAAATCCTCCCTTTGGACATGCAAAAAAAAAATGATGCTTTCATACATTCATATCTCAATTCAAAAAAAAATGAATAAAGCAAACCCTTGTTGACACTAGCTCAGGGGTTAATGTGTGTAGTGTGAGCCTTCTAGATAGCCTTGGCATTGACCAATCGAACATTCAACCTAATTCTTTATCTATTAAGGGATTTGACAATGTTGAAACAAAACCGCTTGGGGTGATCATCGTACCTCTTACAGCTGGAGTGGCCACATTGAATACAACAATCCATGTTATTCCTCATGAACTTTCATGTAATCTTATCTTAGGTAGACCATGGATTCATGCAATGCATGGGGTTCCTTCCACTCTTCATCAAAAAATGATTATACATTTACAATAGCAAAGTATACACCCTTGACACCGACCCCGAGCCTTATAGTGTCTTGCAACTTGAGAAAAACAAAGAAAATCCCTTAAACACATCAACAATAGCTACACATGTGGAACCCATACAACAACCAAACAAAGAACAACACACAAAGCTATTAAAAGATGATTGGGGTTCCTTAGACTTCACACCAACACTCATGGACAAGTACAAGGTCATAAACAAAGATTCAATTGAGGGAAATGAAAACGCAGTCATGACAACACAAAACTCGGACAACCCTTCAAATGCATCCACCTCAACCACTTTAGACAAAGAAAAAAATTACACAACAAAATTTGACGAACACAAGAACGAAAAACCACCTACTCCAAAAGTAATGAAGAAGCTTTATGGATGAGGTTATGAACTTATGAAACAACTTGGATATAGTGAAAAAGGATGTGGTGCTCACAAACAAGGTATCCACAAACCTATCGATCCTATCACACAAAAAACAACTTATGGCCTTGGTTATTGTCCTTTGATAGAATTTTCCAAGCCTTCACCCAACATCAATAGTATCACACAACATCCTTCTAATACAACTTGAACCGCCATACACCCTAAACTGATAGACACTAGTGGTATTAAAATTTATCCTCTCCAAAACATGAAACAAACAACAAACTCTTCATTTAATTTCAATGTCATCATGCAAAACACTAATGCATTGAATTTTTTAGATTTTACACCCTCCCATAAATGAGAGAACAAAATCTTGCAATCTAAAGAGTCTTGTGTAGGTATGACATCTTGTACATTAAGCAAGAAGTTTCTTTGTCACAAACTACAGGACCACCTTCTACCATCGATCAAGAGGGTATCTTGTCAAGACTTCTCCAAGATCACTTGATCACCCTTCCTCCAAGAACTTGGAAGAAATTTTATTGCAAGGATTCATTTTGTGCATACCATAGAGTTCATGGTCACTCTAGTAATGAATGTAAGGTTATGAGTCAAAAAATCCAACATTTTAAGGACTTTGGTATTCTTCCTTATGTAGGGGCACCTAATCCTTCTAATTGCTACTAATTTTTACTATAGCATGCATTTCAATCATTTCAGCTCACCTTTGCACTACACTAAGTGGGGGCGAGGGGTTAAGTAGCCTTGTCCTCGTATGTCACTTGTTGTTGCCTCTTTTGACTCATCGTTGACCTTTCTTGAACATATTAGAGCAAGCTTGGGATGTGGAAAACATGCCTTAAGTTGGTTCACATGTGACATACTACCCCTCTTTCATGATGTAGCTTATCAAAAACATATGACTTGGCATAGGGATTTTAGAGTAAGCTCTCATGTCCTCCTTCTTCTACTTTAAAGAAATTGCTCACAATACTGTTGTTCACAACTACTTTAAAGTGGGGGCATACATTGACACTCACATTTCATTGTGTGATTTCTTTCTTCTTGTGATGCATCCTTTTCTTGGTGGAGTCATTGGGCTTGATTCCCTCCAGGAGTGTGATACTTCTTTGACACATCCTTTCTTGGAGATATTAAGCACAATTTCCCCTAAGATGAAACCTTGTACGAACTAACCAAAATCCCTTTGAACATTGCTTGCACTATTTTACCATTCACAACAATGGTTACATGGCCACCTTGCATAACCCAGCTTGCATGCCTGTGGTACTATCCTGTTTTTCTATGAGTGTCAAGCATAAAAAATTGTGCTTACCTCATAAAGCTCAAAGATCATTTTTGTGGTACCTTATCAAAATTATCAAGAGGTATAACTTTGGTATGGTTAAGTGGGAAGCCCAACTAGCAACACAACTTTCCCCAAAGCCACTTGTGTGTGTGTGAGTGCATACCAACCGAGCGTATGTTTCTCACCTTTTGGGATTTCTCACCCTACGGAAAACTAGAAATTTTGAGCCCTTCGAGTGAGAATACTTGGGTCTTATTACTCAGCAAATAGCCAAGAGTTCCAACGCCCCAAAGTGAGTATACATTTCTTTTTCTAAACAAATAAGCCTAGATCAAATCCACATGTTGGACTAACGGTCGAAACTTGACCCACCCCATTTTCATTTCCTTCTAGTTTTTTCCATTGCATGATCATGTATCTTGTTTTGCTGCATATTATACACCTTGTGTGTTCCCTTTTGCACTTATGTTGGCTTGACGTAGGATCTTTGATCCTTAGGGCTTACGCTACCTCCTTTGATCTTTGCCAAAAAGTGTATACTTTGCTTGATATGGGAATAATTAATGAGAATTTGGACTTAATGAGGCCTTGATTTAATGTTGTGAAGTGTTTTTCACATCCACACTAGTTCTTGAGCCCTTGTAAATTGAATAAAAAGCATTTATTGATGTCTTGTAAAGGTGTTGTACAGTGTTGTAACACATATTCACACTTTTCTAAGACCATAATATCATGATTCACCTAAATAAGCTTACCAAGACCTATTTCAAAGTGTTGTAAAGTCTTGTAACAAACTTTCACACTTTCCTAGGCTTGTCATCAATATTTACAGGCCCCTCTATGCACCCCTTTTATGCACTTACAAGCCTTAATTAAGTGTATTGTTGAAGAAAAACCTGATAAACAACATTTAATACATATTAATCTCTGAAATCCACTCAAAATTTCCCAGGTGGACTAAGTCGCCACCTTGGGTGACTTAGTCCCATTTGGCTAAAAAATCAAAATTAATTCAAATTTCTTTCAGGTTTTTATTCTTTAAGGCCTAAGGTTGGCCTGTGATGAGGCATTTTCGAGAATCAAGGCATAATTGTGTACAAATAATGGTTTTTCCCCTCATTTTTCATATCCCAACTCACTTACACATCCCTTATCATTCATTCATCACTCATCATGTTCTCAAGTCAAGCAAGCTAGGGTTTTATCATTGAAGTCATCAAGATAGCTTCCTAAGAAATTCAAGGGAAAATTCTTAAACTATTGCTACATAAATTCAAGATCAAACATCATGAAAAGGTATTAAATACATTGTTGCTTGCTTCATTAAATTCTTTCTTCAATTGGTTTAATTACTTAAAAGGGGTTTGACCAAGGCAAACCCCCATGCCCTAACATTCACCATTTCTTTTTGTTCCATTGTGTGTTTTTATATTTAGACACTTTGAGGGTTTCAAGATCATTGAAGATTAGGTTGCAGATTCATTGAAGACATCTCCTTGTTGACCAACCCAAAATATCCATTAAAATTCACTTTTAGGCCCGAAAATTAAATTTTCACGTTCTCAAGTCAAGCAAGCTAGGGTTTTATCATTGAAGTCATCAAGATAGCTTCCTAAGAAATTCAAGGGAAAATTCTTAAACTATTGCTGCAAAAATTCAAGATCAAACATCATGGAAAGGTATTAAATACATTGTTGCATTCTTCATTACATTCTTTCTTCAATTGGTTTAATTACTTAAAAGGGGTTTGACCAAGGAAAACCCCCATGCCCTAACATTCACCATTTCTTGTTGTTCCATTGTGTGTTTGTAGATTTAGACACTTTGAGGGTTTCAAGATCATTGAAGATTAGGTTACAGATTCATTGATGACATCTCCTTGTTGACCAAGCCAAAATATCCATTAAAATTCACTTTTAGGCCCAAAAATTAAAGTTTCACGTTCTCAAGTCAAGAAAGCTAGGGTTTTATCATTGAAGTCATCAAGATAGCTTCCTAAGAAATTCAAGGGAAAATTCTTAAACTATTGCTGCAAAAATTCAAGATCAAACATCACAGAAAGGTATTAAATACATTGTTGCATGCTTCATTACATTATTTCTTCAATTGGTTTAATTACTTAAAAGGGGTTTGACCAAGGAAAACCCCCATGCCCTAACATTCACCATTTTTTCTTGTTCCATTGTGTGTTTGTAGATTTGGACACTTTGAGGGTTTCAAGATCATTGAAGATTAGTTTGTAGATTCATTGAAGACATATCCTTGTTGACCAACCCAAAATATCCATTAAAATTCACTTTTAGGCTTGAAAATTAAAGTTTCACGTTCTCAAGTCAAGCAAGCTAGGTTTTTATCATTGAAGTCATCAAGATAGCTTCCTAAGAAATTCAAGGGAAAATTCTTAAACTATTGCTGCAGAAATTCAAGATCAAACATCACGGAAAGGTATTAAATACATTGTTGCATGCTTCATTACATTCTTTCTTCAATTTCTTTAATTACTTAAAAGGGGTTTGACCAAGGCAAACCCCCATGCCCTAACATTCACCATTTCTTGTTGTTCCATTGTGTGTTTTTAGATTTAGACACTTTGAGGGTTTCAAGATCATTGAATATTAGGTTGCAGATTCATTGAAGACATATCCTTGTTGACCAAGCCAAAGAATCCATTAAAATTCACTTTAGGCCTGAAAATTAAAGTTTCAGAAGCAGAAACTTGTCAAGATTCGAAGTACAGACTGAGGGCTTCCATTTCCACTTTCAAATTTTTAGAAATTCGAAAGTGTACTAAGTCACCACTAGTGGCGGATTAGTCCCACTAAACCTATTTTTTTATAATTTTTTGTAGATTTGGATACCCATTTGGCTAAAACGGGTTTCTGAGTAGTTTTCCCAAAACTAGGACTAAGTCACCCAACCTGGCATAAATGTTCCAATTGACTTCTATAATAGTTTCATCAAGATTCCAGACCTTCATGCCATCATTTTTAAGTCTCCGGGTACAACTCTTCAGTTTTGTTTAGTTATTTCTTCATTTACTTGCATTTTTAGGTCATTTTCCACATTTTCGCATACAACACTGTGTTTTCCAGCACTTCACATTTCTTAGGTTTTACATTAATAATCATCTTTCTTTTTCAATTTATTGCATTTAGACATCATATTTAGGAATATTACATCCCTCATTACGTTAATCTTGAATGAGGATATTTCCCATTTTGGCCCATCTCTCTCCTTTTAGATGAAAAACCCTAGAAGCATTAGAGAGCATTAAGGTGCCAAAATCTTTGCACTATGTAATAATGTGACATTGTAATTCAATTGTAATAAAATAAATTTTTGTGCTATTAATGTGGCATTGTAATTCATTTTATTAAGTCCTTTGTAACATTAAATTACTGGCCCCTTGGCCTTGATGTCAATCCTAGCGCATTAAAGTTTAAAGCAATTTGAAAACACATGTTTATTATTTATATCATAAATTTCTCAACCGTTCGATGAACATTTGATGTATGGTTGTAGTAGGATTCCAGAATGAAATGCACAAAGCACTAGGCTTGCAAACTTAAACCTCTGGAATCACCTTATAACTGTTAGATTAACAAAGATCAACAATTTAGAATATGTTGTCAATGTAGGACTAAATCATAAATGGCTTGTTTTAAATGTTGTTGGCTATGTACTAATTGTGTAGTCTAGAAGCAATAGGTAGACATTTTGGTTTCATTCACTTTAATGTTTGAAAAAAGAGCACTTTCTATTGCTAAGTGATTTTATTTTTAAGTGAGAGGATCAACACACAGGGATATTTCAGTCTTTAGTTTGCTCATTGCAGTGCACCACCGTATTCTAGGTTCCATAGTTCCACTTCCAATAAAGCCATTCCAGTAACCCAATTCCCATAACTGTTAGCATTAATCTTTTCAAGAATCAAAATCCAGGTAAGTGAAAGAATTCTTGTGGCTACATTTCATCGTTTGACGTTTCTTAAAATATTATTTTTTCAAACTTTGAAGTTTAGGTTTAGGGTTAAGAGGCTTAATAATTAAGAAAAATTAAGGAGGACTAATAGGGAATTCACAATTTCACATTGTATCAACATGCCTACCACTAGTACCACTAAAGCAATGTAGGATAAAAAAATACATTATGCAAAATTGCTTAAAAACCTAGGTTTTACTGATGAATAGCATGACATTTATGATCCTAAAACCTATGGTAGACATACCTTACAAATTAGGTTTTCATCTTAGAGTAAGTATGCAAATAAAATTCAAGTTAATAGTATTAGTGCACCATGGGTAACTGGATTAGGGCGCATGATGTTACATGAGGTTTTCCCTTGCCCATAATTTATCATGGTCTATGCCAAAAATTATGATGATAACAAAAGGGAAATTGTTAACAAAGCTAGCAAAGAAGCATTTTTATCCATTAATGTAAAATAACTTGAAAAAGTGTTGGGGTTTACAACCGAAGAATTTGGAAATGTCCACATTGACCTAAAAAAGATTGCTAGTGATTATGAAGCAGTGGATGAAATGGAGAAAAAATATTTCTTAAATAAAATAGTTTAGGATAGAAACAAATTGAAAGGTGATCATAAGCCTCCTTATGATTTGGATATTTTTAGACCATGGGTTTAGGATACTATTTCCATGCTAGCATTTTCCCTCATAATGGTTACCAATTTGAAAGTGGGTGCAAGCCTCCTTTAAATGGTGTATAATATCCATTATGGAGTTCGACATGTGAAATATAATTTTATCGAGCACATTGTAGAATCCATGCATAAAAAAATTTTAATGATTAAAGGAGGTTCCACAAAGACATTTAGGTTCACAACCTACTTCTGCTATCTTTTTCTATTCAAATTTAGAGGAATGTTTAAGACCAACAAGCTTCAGATTCAGCCCTATAGCAATGCCAAGGAAAATAAAATGGTTCCAGTATATGGATAAACCACTGAGATAAGGATGAATGATTCTTGAAGGAACTATAATCATTTTTTAGACTACTTTTTGGTTCCATTGCATCAAACAATTACAAATACTCCAATGCCTAGAATTCCTATGTCATGTAGAAACTACATTCAACTAGGAAAAGAAATACAATTGGCTGATTGGTACTTAATGGAAGAATATATTTTGCTAAGATTTTATGGATCGGGAATACAGCCATAAAAACTTTAAATACATGTGACAAAAAGTGTTTTTGCATTGGAATATGTAAGGGACATGCAAAGTATTGATGAACTACACTTTGTCGGTTAGCAAAAAAAGATCTTATTTAACTCTTTAACTTTTTCATGTGGAGGGTTCACATTCGAGAGAAAATCATTTAGTGTGGCACATAATATTTTGTTTTTTTTTTTAATTTTGATGTTATCTATCACTGGCATTATGATCCATGTGTCACCATTAAATCAATGATTACACTCAATAAGAATGTTGCAAGTAGAATTCAACATCAAAGTAAACCCTTGCTTGAAAACTTGAGAAACAAGGATTCTTGGGATGAAGTCAAAATAGCAATGGAGAAAAGTGATACTGAGAATGGTATTTACTTTGAACAATTGTTAGCAGAAATTATGGCATTGCATCGAAAGACAATTAGGAGGTAGAAATTTTTTTATGAAAAAAGTCATAAACCATCTAGTAGAGTAAAAATGATAGATTCTCTAGAGAAGGAATTTATAGAAAAAAATTGGTCACGATAAAAAATTACTACATTTTGGTCTATGAAGAAGGAGCTGGGTGATCCAAGAGCTCTTGCAAAGTATGGAGATAATGAAGAAGATTTTGAGTTTAGCAAATTGTGGAATATAGAGCATCTAGATGAATGAGAAGATAAAGAAAGTGATGATGAATCTAATGATGATAGGGAAGAACAAAGCAATGTCATTTTCAAATTTGGTTTAAGTGAGGCCACAAAAGAAGCATATACTATAGGAGAAACCATAGCTAAAAAAATGGGTTATGAAGGTGGTCCTTTGGGGTACCAAAGACAAGGCACTTGGATGGTAACAGATGTAGAGCATAGAAAAGTAGTTGATAAATCTGTCCTTGGGCTTGGAGGCAAAAAAGTAGACCTAGGGCATACAACTCAAACTTTTAGAGCTTCAAATCCCCATCCTCATGGTCAAACACAATCACAACTAGGACATGCCCATGGTGGAGAGCTTAGTGCAACTGGCACTACCTCTGGTAGCGATGGTATGGGTAGTAGTATCACTACTAGTAGTGGTCAATATGTGCTACAACAAAAAATTACACACAAGAAGACAACAATACAATATACCATAAAAACACCAGGTGATCAAGGCATACACAAGAGGCAAAGGATTTCGATAGGTACAAGTCACACTACCAGTGGATCCACCATAAAGGAGTTATTTCTAGGAAATCTCCCACTATCAGTTAGTGTATTTATGACATCATTAGCAACCGGTGATCCCATAATAGTGGCTTACAATTTTTGGCCAAACCGACACTAAAATTATTATTATTTTTAACTAAATCTTCACATTTGGGCAACTCATAGCCAGCTTAAACTGCGGAGGAATTTGAAGATGGTGCAAACTAGAGTCTCATCAAATTTGTCTATAGATTATAAAAAAATATTTTTTCAAAATTTTGGAATCAAATTGCACTTCATTTTCCATCTCCCTCAAAAACTAGTTTTTTTTCAGAAAATAACATTTTTAAAAGTGACGCTCACTGTTTAATGCATAACTTTTTTTCCATAAAGGATAAAATTATAATTGTTTTGAATTTTGATTCCTAACTTTGATATCTAGTGCTTCCGCTTGGTTAGATAGTTTTTTATTGAATATTTTTTTTCCTTAATAAAGTTTCAAAGTCAAACTTAATTACAATCTCGTGACACAATCGCATAAGGTGTAACTTTTTTTGTAGAAGGTCAAAATTTTATTTATTTCGTTGGATCAAGGACTTCAATATCTGCACCTTATTTTCAATTTTTTTATAATCTTCTATTTTTCCACATGTGAAGAACAAAGAAATTCATTTTTGATGAAAAACCGTTTAATAAAACTTAAAAACAAATGGGCTACAACAAACCCAAACATATTAAAATTATATTCATTGGATAGCTTGTTCTGAGGAATACCATAATCATTTGAAATAAATTTTAAATGAATTCATTTGATCCCAAAAAATATAAATCAAAAGTGATTTTTTATCAGCATTTTGATAGGTGTAAAGGAGACGCATTTATAGGTATGGTTTAAACTAGCGAGGTTCTATCCAAGGGTTTAAAATCATAATATTTTCTAAAAAATATGTGATTTCAGCTAAAAATTCATTCCTCTCTCAGAATTGTAAACCACCACATGACAGCACTCCAACTACAAGTACTCCTATTCCTTTTCCATTCAAGAATTCCATTGTTCCTGCATCCCTAGGTTTTGATTATGTACATTGAAGAGTTTAAAAAGAAATTAGACTTGAATAAAAAAGAAAAGAAACAACTAATGGAGAGTGTGTCTATTGTAACTTTAGATCCAGCAACAACCATGGTACTACCCACATTTAACACAAACAAAGAAATCATGGAGTACATAATTCTTGTTCCCACAGTTCAAAACAAACCAGGAAATCAGAGGGCTCGATCTGAATTCCACGTGAAAAATATTCAATTGAATTTTTTTGGACTAAAAAATATTGAAAAAATTAATGTATCAAAGAGGAATAATGAATTGGTGTACACATCATATCTAAAGCAAGATAGAGAGAAAAAAGGTTGTGGTGACTCAAATTGAAAAGTTACAAAAGTGCACTCTGTGAGAAAGCAAAGAGGAAAGCATCAAATAACAAGAGCAATGAATTAGAAAAAGAATAAAAAAAAATCTACCTCTACATCAACAAGCAAAGAGGATAAGCAGAATGAGACTGTGGTGAATGAACTGAAGCAAAGGCTAGATGAGAGCAACAAGAAATATGATGAGGAAAAATCCACTTCAAAAAAATTAAGACTAAGCATTGCAAATGGAAATGAATAGTGGGAACAAAAATTGGAGGAGAGAGAAAGAAATGAAAGATTGGAAGAAGAGATGATGGAAGCAAAAAATGAAATTAAGTCTTGTCAAAATAAGTTATCTGCATTTTGTAGAGAAACAATGAGGCATATGAAACAATAGATTTGGGATGAAATAATGCATAGCATTGATCATTTATGTGACATGTTCAATTGATTGATGCTATCAGAAAACATCATAAGAAGCTCAACAAAAATGTGTTGGCATTAGAGAAATCAGAAAATCAAATTCAACAGTCTACAAATCCAATGACAACATTTTGAAATCAAAAGGGATTACTAATCGGCTTGCTACATCAATGGCGTTGTCATATATCATTGAAAAGTGTTTGAGAATGTGTGAAAAAAAGGAATATTTGCATTTGGTTGCAGAAAAGATGAAGAACTTGGATGAAAAGGTAAGGAACTTCATAGAGCTTGGATTTTGACACAAATGAGTGATTCGTTGGCAAGAATGATTTCAGAAAGAAGATGGAGGAAGGCAGATTTATTTGGATGAGTTTCTTCATAACCCAGATGTGGTGAACTATTTGGATTCCATCAAATCATTGCTAGCCCTAAATGAAAAATTGATTGAAGAATCCATGATAGGTTCTAATTTGAATCATGAATTGTTAACCAAACTTCAAGTCAAACAACATCAGTTAGAACAAATGACAATTCCACTACTTGAAGAGTGGAAGTTGCTAGAAAAGGTGATGCAGTGATTTTATTTTTGATAATATGAGTTTCCAAGTTCCAACTCAACTCTGTATAGAGTTGTCTTTGAGCAATATTTTACATTTCCAATGCCTCTATGTATTCCTTTATGTGATAATCAATAAAAAATATCAAATTCAGACTTTAGTAATGTGTTGATGTTGAATTATATGCATTATTTATTTTATCATATGAAGAAAAAGTTTGGTAGTGGTTTCAACTACTAGATACACATTAAATGATTGTTGATGTTCATTGGTGTATATGCTACTAATACTATTGTTAATATGTTATTAAGCATTGAGTTGAGTGATGAATTGTTGAGTACATTTTCAAGTTCTACTTTTAATACAATTAAAATATGAACTATAAGGTGATTTTAATTCTAGGCATCCATAATCTTAGTGAAATTATATTATAATTCACACATCAATACTCAGTCTCCATGACTACTTATCAGATCCACAAAATATTTATATGAAATCATGCTTTAATCAAGGTACTTTAACTGGTTCATTAAACGAGAGCCAAAATTAAAACATACATCAATGCATAATGACAAAGAAGATTAATGAAAGATCATTGATAAAATTTCATTAATAATTCATGTAAAATTTTATAGCTGGAGAGATGATAAGACTCAAAATAAGGAAGCAAAACAAGCTTAGTCGCTAGTCCTCTGAATTTTATAACCTTGGACTGTGGAGTTCTAAATTTTCATAACTTCCTAATTCCCCGACTTGGTTCACTTTGTCGAGTTGCAAGTCTTTGTTGGTCAACTTTGTAGTCGATGGAGGATGAGAGAGTTATTTCAATATAGAAAGACTTAGACAATGATGAAGTTCATGCATACGTAATCTTTGACTTATGGTGCGTGGATTTATTCTGCTTCTATTGAGTAGTTTGCTAGTGGATTATCTATTATTTGAATGATAATTTTTGGTTAATTTCATTGTTGTGGTTACTATCACTTAATGTTGTGGTTTTGGTGCTTTTCCTAACCTTAATCGCTAGTCCTACGAGTTTGATAACCTTGTCACGGAGTTCTAAATTTTCATAACTTCCCAATTCCCCAACTTGGTTCACCTTTTTGAGTTGCAAGTCTTTGTTGGTCAACTTTGTAGTCGGTGGGTTGGAGGTTTTGAAAACTTTGAAACTTCAAACTTTGGTTCTAAGGTTCCAAGTTTCAGTGACCAAGCAACATTATGGACTTATCTTGGTTTTCAAAGGCATTGTCATATGACATCTCATTGATTGCTATGTACGGACTAACCTTGAGTTGTCTTTTCAGGAATTTCAAAAAGCATGCAGGTTTTAAAGGCTATCTTTTTGAGGAATGAAATTGAATGTTGCATTTAATGCATGTTAGGATCAAAAATAACAACATAAGTGTGTGGAAAAATACTCAAAAATTTAGCCTGCATTCTCATTCTTTTCCAATGCCAATACTTCTCAAGTGTAAACATTCTATCTCTATGAATTTGTGCTCATGCAAAGTGGAATTCAAAATCACTGGTCTGGCATGAGGGACTCTGAAATTGGGCATGTCAATTTGGAGGAGTTTTTGGTGCGTTTGGAGCAAAGGGAGAGAACAACACTGGAAGATAAATTTTTGCATAGTGGTTTGGTGCACACAAGAGGTTTTCATGAGGTTGTACAAAGCGTCAACCTAGTGATTATGTGTGCAAGGGGCTACATTCTAGAGACTCGGGAAATTAGAGTTGTGGATGGATTAGTCATTGCAAGATTTACTATTGAAGTGATTTCATGCGCATTAGGCATTCCAAAGAGGGAAACTCTAGAGGAAATGTATGTAGCTGTTGGTGACAAGTTTCTTAGAATGAATGAGGAATGGTGCAAAAATTCCATTGAAGGAATTGGTTGAAGTCTAAGAAAAAGGGTAAGTCTCAGTTTCCCTCAAAGCTTAAAAGGGTTCATTTTAAGGATAAAATTTCAGATGCTATCACCTTGCTACATTGTGTGGTTGGTAATGCATATTCAGACTCTTTTGAATTTTGGATGTGTTGTTTTATTCTGCTGATTTGTAGTGAAAATAAATTCACTGATTGGGATGAGATTATTAGTTATCATTTAAATGAGCAATTGATAATTTTTTGGAAAATTATTTCCTTCCACATGTGATCATACCCGGTTTACATTCTAGGTGATCCCACAAAGCTGGTTTACAATTTCTGGAGATCCTGATTTTTGTTGAAATCACATATTTTTTAGAAAATATAATGATTTAAACCTTGAAAAGTTCCATTTAAAGGATTCTAATTAAAGAGGATTTGATCAAACCACCTTAGATCAAACCCCCTTGGATAGATCCCTCCTAGTTTTAAACCATACCTATAACGGAGTCTCCTTTACACCTATCAAAATGCTGATAAAAAAGCACTTTTGATTTACCTTTTGGGAGATCAAATGAATTCATTTAAAATTTATTTTTTCAGTATGTATTCCATATTATAAGCTTCCCCAAAAGTATAATTTTAAATAAATTTAATTTTACTATTATATTTATTTTTTTATTTTTTGTGAATGTAGGTTTTTCACGAAAATAAAGCTCTATGTTCTACACATGTGGAAAAATATTAGATTATCAAAAAAAAATTTGAAAAATATGAGTGCACTAGATATTGAAGTCCTTGATCAAAATAAAATTAAATTAAATTTTGATACATACAAAAAAGTTATGCATTATCTGGTCCTATATATGTCCGAATTGTAGTGGTTTGACTTTGAAACTTGATTAAGGAAAAAATATTCAATAAAACACTATGAAACTAATTGGAAGCACTAGATATCATAGTTACAAAACCTAAATTTAAAAAAAATAATTTTATCCTTCATGGAAAAAAGTTATGTTATATGATGTCACTCTTCTTTAAAAATGTTGTTTACTAAAAAAAATTAGTTTTTGAAGGAGATGGAAAAAGAAGTCCAATATAATTCCAAAAATTTTGAAAAAAATATATTTATAATCTATATACAAAATTTCACAAATCACTGGTTTGCATCATGTCCAAATTCCTCATGCTTTAGCCGCTATAGGTGCACGAAAGTGAATATTTAGTTAGAAAAAATTATTTCAGTGTCGAGTTTGGCCAAAAATTGTAAACCAGTATTGTGGGATCACCCTTCTAGCTAGTCAAGAGGCTATCTAGGCAGGGTTGGAGCCACAAAGGTCTCTGATGTTGGACAGGCCTGTGTATAGAACTTTTCCATAGCTCACTAAGGAGGTTGGAATGAGGAATTTCTATCACGTCAATGACACATTTTTAATGGAAATTGTGAGAAAAATTGATGGAAAACCTGAGCTTCAAGTTTCACCTAAATCTGCTGCTCTAGTATTGACGTTTGGAAGTTTCTACATTCAGTTCAACAGATTTACTTATCTTAGAATTGGAGGTTTTGAGAAGGCTCCATAGAAATTACCCCATTACCCAAGTGATTTCCTAGTTTTTCATGAAGTTTTTCGATAGATGGTTGTTGTAAATGTTAAATATTCAAACATGGGAAAGAAGGGGTAGCATTTTCCATTGTCAATGCCTTCATTTTCTTGCAAAAGTAATAATATTTCTAGGGGTGTGTAGAAAGCCATGAATGAATTCAATTTTCAGTGTTTTCCAATGAGAACTAATTTTGATAGGAAGGGTCATGTTAAGTAAAATTTGTATGGATTTGGCAGTTATGAACATTGCCTTGATATTACAAACTTTTGGGAAGACTATATAGATGAAGGCAATGTGTATAGAATAAATTTCATGAGATTGAACCTAAGGAAAATACAAGCTTTTGGTATTTCTTTCAATATTCCAAAAGATGCATAAGAAGACTCATTGATCATTGATCTCAAATATTAGACCCCTGCTGGTAAGACCTTGTACAAAATTAATTAGTTAAAGGATGAAGTTTCAGACCTAATGGTCCTTTCTGCCCTTATTTTGAGAAGAACTTCATACTGGTTGAACATATAATGGTGCCAAGGTGTGGGTTCTCCCCATGATAAAAGAGTTTCGCAGAGAGAAGAGCAAGGGACTGTACAGGCCTCTAGCATAAATATATTAGTTAGAAAGTAGTCAATTAGGTTTTCTAGCACTGGCTCATAGTCAAGAGGAGATGGCTATTAGGCTTAGAAAGATATATATCTAACAATTAAATGCAGATTTAAGTAATAAATAGAGAAACCAAAAACACATAGAATAAATTATAGCATAGAGAATTTAACATGGTTCACCCAATCTGGGCTACATCCACCAAACCGCAGCCATCCAATGATTTTATTATCCAGTGCAAAAAACCTATTACAATCTTGCGATTAATCACATTTTTCATTATCTTGTAACACCCATCCGAACCCCTTTTTATCAAGCTTAGATGCTTCCATATTTTGGGTTCTACAAAATTGAATTTTTCTTTTTTGTCAATTTTTCCTTTTTTGGTGACGACGCAAAAAAGTAGGAGGAAATTTTTTCTTAGGGGCTATCACTCCCGAACCCCCGCCTGGGGCCCGGGCTAGCCCCAAACCCCAACAAGGATACATGTCAGGGTGTATAGTATACCATGGGCTATATAGTATAGCATGATCAGTCACCACATACCAACAATCTCCCACTTGGAGACTGATCAAGCTCCACACCACACAATCTCACACTTGGAGACTAATCCTGGACGACACTTTTGCAATTACAACTCCCACTGGAAATAAGTACCTTGGACCCTGCTGCTTTGTTATACTTGAATTCAACCTTGAAGGCCAACTGAAGCTGAAGAGGAGCTCAGCTTCTCCCTTGTCGCCACCTTCATAAACATATCTATTGGATTTACATCTATAGGTATCTTGTCTAGCTTGACCTGTCCATCCTCCAACACTGACCGAATGAAATGATATCTCAACTGTATGTGTTTTGTTTCATAATGCAAGAAAAAATTCTTTGCAAGATGTATAGCACTCTGGTTGTCTGTAAACAAGTAATTTCTAGCCTGTTGTTTTCCCAACTCATCCATGAAAAGTTGCATCCATATCATCTCCTTTTCTGCCTCTATTGCAGCAACATACTCTACCTCTGTGGTGGATAAAGCAACCACCTTTTGCAATCAAGAAATCCAACTCACTACTGTCCCACCAACTGTAAATACATAACTTGTGGTACTTTGCCTAGTATTTATATCCCTTGCCAAATTTGAGTCAACATATCCTTTTAAATCAATGTTAGAGCCCCCAAAATATTAACATTTATTGGATGTACCTCTCAAGTACTTGAGAATCCATTTTACCACATTCCAATGCTCAACTCTAGGATAACTCAAATACCTGCTAACAACTCATATGGCATGTGCAATATCTGGTCTTGTGCATACCATGGCATACATTAAACTTCCTAGAGCTGAAGCATATGGTACCTTGGACATTTTTTCTTCCTCCTCTTGTGTCATTGGACACATATCCTTTTTCAATTTAACATGAATAGGCAAAGGTGTGCTGACAACTTTTGCATTCTCCATATGAAATATCCGCAACACCTTTTCAACATAATTAGCCTAAGATAAAAACAATTTTCTATTTTTCCTATCTCTACAAATTTTCATACCAAGGATTTGTTTTGTTGCCCCAAAATCCTTCAGAGCAAAATATTTTACTAACTGTTGTTTTAGCTCACTTATGTGATCCATGTTAGACCCTGCTACAAGCATGTCATCAATATATAAACACAAAATAATGTAGCTGTCATTGTCCAACCTCTTAAAATAAACACAAAGGTTAGAATTACACCTGTTGTAGCCTTGCTTAGCCATAAAACTATCAAATTTCAAGTACCATTGTCGAGGTGCTTGCTTCAAGCCATATAAACTTTTATTCAATCTACACACTAGTTTCTCCTTACCTTTGACCTCAAATCCTTGTGGTTGGTTCATATATATTTCCTCTTCCAAATCACCATGGAGAAAGGTTGTTTGAACATCAACCTGTTCTAAATGCAAATCTTCAGCAGCCACAATACTTAAAACAATACGAATAGAAGTCATTTTAACAATTGGAGAAAAAATCTCATCAAAATCAATACCCTTTTTCTGTGCAAATCCCTTTACAACTAATCTGAATTTAAATCTCTTCTTACCTCCATCCTTCTCTTTCATCCTATAAACCCATTTGTTTGGTAAAGCCTTTTTACCTGCAAGCAACTTGCATAATTCTCATGTCTGGTTTTTCAGCAAGGAGTCCATTTCTTCTTCCATTCCATGCTCCCACTGAACCTTGGTATCCACCTGCATAGCTTCATCATAATATTCTGGTTTACCAGCATCAGTTAACAAAATAGTAGACAAAGAGGGAGAGTTTCTTTCTGGAGGTCTACTTATCCTTGAAGATCATCTAACAAGAATTTGTGGTATTTGTTGTTGTTGTTATTGCCCAACATGAGGAACCACTGAAACATCATTGTTTGAAATATCATCCAACACTGCATAATCATTTTCTTTCTTCTCAAGCTGCAACAACAAATCTTTGTACAACACTTTCTCATTGAATATGGCATCCCTGCTTCTCACAATTTTCTGATTTTCAAAATCCCAAAGCCTATAACTAAATTCATCAATGCCATATCCAACAAATATACATTTCTTTGATTTTGCATCAATCTTGGTTCTATTTTCAAAATCTACATATGTAAATGCTTCACAACCGAAGGTTTTGAGAAAATAATAACTCACCTTCTTACCTTTCCATGCTTCCTCTGGAATACCACAACCCAAAGGATAAGAGGGACCTCTATTAATTAAATAAATAGCAGTGTTTATAGTCTCTACCCACAATTTTAAAGGCAATCCAACATGCAATCTCATAGTTCGTGCACGCTCCATTATTGTTCTATTCATGCGCTCAGCCACTCCATTTTCTTGTGGATTCCTTGGAACTATTTTCTTCCTATGAATACTATTAGAGGAACAATAATCTTCAAACTCTTTGCTGCAATACTGACCACCATTCTCAGATCAGAGACATTTTATCTTTTTACCCATCTCATTCTCAACCAGGTTCTCCATTTTTTAAAAGTTTTAAATACATCAAATTTCTACCACCTAAGGAAATAAATCCAGCACCTTCCTGTTGCATCATCAATGAATGCTTTTAATATAGAAAAGCCACCAAGAGAAGATGCAGTGATTCCCCTTTTATCATTATGCACAAGCTCCATTTCATAATAACTCTTTACAGCACTACCATCCTTGAAAACTTACTCTCTTTTATTTTCCATACACAACTTTCATAGAAATCCATATTAACATATTTTGGACCTGGTAAAACATTATTTGAATGAAATGCTTTCATACCTTTTGCACTCATATGCCCAAGTCTATTATGCACCGGTGTTGATTCGAGGAGTCCTACAACAACGTAGCTGATCTTCTACTGTTGGCTGCAGCAACTATTCTGAACATTGACCTTTTTTCCTTAACAATTAAAGTGGAAAGGCAATTGACTGTACAAGATATAAGGTTCCTACTTTCACACCTTTTTCTACCACTAAGGCTTTTGTCCTTCCAATTTTTATCACTAAATGTAAACCCGCCTTCATCATCTAGTTGCCTTGCTTTTAAATTTTTGCTTAACTTTGGAGCGTGCCTTACCTCCTTATAGTAGCCAATGATTCCCATTCTACAACTTAATCTTGATTCTTCCCTTTCCAACAATCTGACAGGGTTCATTATCTCCTAAATAAACTAGCCCAAAATCCCCTTAGACATAATCAAGAAAATAACTTCTATGGGGGGTAGCATGAAATGAAGCCCCTGAATCTAACACACAAGAATCATCAACATTATCAAGGGAAAGAATCAAAGAATCTTCATCAAATTTATTACTTGCCACATTTTCCTTTTTACTTCCTTCCTTTTTGTCTTCTTTATTTTTCTAAGACCAACAATCTTTCTTTAAATGACCTGGCTTACCACAGTACCAACAATCTCTCATCTCTAGATTGGGAGCTTTTGTCCTTTGATTTTCCTTATGACTTCCCATGATTTTTAAAATTGTTTGCTCTCCCTTTTTTTTTCCCCTTCTTTCTGCATTCAAAACACTACCTGATGTGGATGTTCCACCTGAGTTTTTTCTATGAATTTCCTTGCTCAAAATAACACCAACAACATCAAATTTCAATGTATTCGAACCAGAAATAGAGTTGCTAATAGCCATTACCAAGCTATTCCAGCTTTCAAGCAAAGAACATAGAATCAAAAGAGCCCTAACTTCTTCATCAAAGTTTACTTTTACAGAATTTAATTGATTGGTGACCGTATTAAACTCATTTAAATGATCATTAACTGACCCACCTTCTACCATTTTCATATTAAATAAACACTTCATAAGAAATACCTTATTCGAAGCGGAAGGATTTTCATATAACTTCACTAGGGTTTCCATCAACTCTTGAGTTGTCTTTTCTTTTGTAATATTAAATTCCACTGATTGTGCCAGGCATAAACGAATACTGTCAAAAGCCTTTCTATCCAAAATCTCCCAGTCCTCATCATACATTGCTTGGGGTTTCTTGGTTTTCCCTTCCAATGGCTGCCATAAATCCTTCTGATAAAGGTAGTCCTCCATCTGCATCTTCCATAACTGATAGTTATTCCCATTAAACTTCTCAACCTTCTTACCCTTGTCTTCCATTACTCCCACTCAGCCGTAAGACCTTCCTACAAACAATAATCGAAACACAACCCACTCTTATACCACTTTTTAGGGTTAGAAAGGTAGATATCTAACAATTAAATACAAATTTAAGTAATAAACAGAGAAACCAAAAACACATAGAATAAATTAAAACACAGAGAATTTAACATGGTTCACCAAATCCGGGCTACATCCACCAAACTGCAGCCATCCAATGATTTTATTATCCAGTGCAAAAAACCTATTACAATCTTGTGAATAATTGCATTTTTCATTATCCTGTAACACCCATCTGAACTCTTTTTTATCAAGCTTAGAAGCTTCCATATTTTAGGTTCTACAAAATTGGATTTTTATTTTTTCATCGATTTTTCCTTTTTCAGTGATGACACAAAAAAGTAGGAGGAAATTTTTTCTAGGGGTGCTACCCCCGAACCCCCGCTCAGGGCCCTACCCGGCCCCGGACCCAGGCAAGGATATATGTCAGGGTGTATAGTATACCATGGGCTATACAATATAACATGATCAGTCACCACATACCAACAATGGCGAGAAGCCAAAAGACACTGGGGCCAAGCTAAAATCAATCTGTGAACAAGATACTGTGCCCTCAGTACCTATGAAAAAGGATAGTCAAGAAAATCCAGTGGCTATAGACACTGAGGGAATTTTTCAACACATAATTGATGATAATTATTTTCACACATTCTTTGAAGTTCCCCCTTGTCCACCATGAGATACTTCTCTTTCTATTCAATCAACTAAAAAAACTATTTATGTTCCATCAACTAAAATAAAATAAAATGTAAGTGTTGTAAGTAGAGACATTGGATTAGTGCCAGTGGCATCTTTCCTATCATGGTTAAAGAAAGTAGTTGAGAAGAAAAGAAAGAATATTCTCGCAATGAAAATTGAAGTAGATACAGTTGCCATGCTGCTACAGGGTTACCAAAAGCCCAAAAAGGCTAAGAGGATGTCACGAATTGTCACTGATTCCACTATTGGGCATCAACTATTAGAGATTTTATGATCTAGTAAAGGACCTAAATGACAATGAGATAAATGAAGCTGAATAGAAGGTTAGTCATGTTGATATGGAGCCAACTATTTTTGAAGGTGACATATTTCATGCCAACTACTCTATTAATGCATTGATCAAAAGAGCAAAAGAACTAAAAAAGGAAATCCTTCAGTTGCAATCTCATAATCTTTCTTTAAGAAATTTTATTTCATCAATTGTGACTTCAAGGTCACTGAGGAAGCCTCAAGCTCAAATGTTTAAGGTATTGATTCTGACACTGTGCAACAAGTCAAGAAAAAATTATGTTATGCTAAAGCTTCCAATGAATGGATTGAAGGGCTTTATTAGGATGGCCTTATGCACATTACTAAATTTAGGCAATTCTTTGTTGAGGTTTCTGATAAAAGAAAGGAACTGGTAGGTGAGCTTCAATAGATTAGGAGAGAATATGGTAGCACATTTTTGCTTTCAAAGGAAATTGAAGAACTAGTCTACATGGAGCACTCTTTGTTAATAAGAGAAAAATTGGTGGATGACGGGCTAAAGAAATTGATCCTACTTGGTATGATTCATTGGAGTGGAAATTGATAGTATATGAAGATTATATAAAGGAAATCAATTTAAAGTGTTAGAAACATACTTTGACATATTAGTGCAGATCAAGGACAACTTCAATGATCTTGAAGTGGACCTCATGGATGGGTTTGATGAAAATGTACTAGATCTTGTAGACATATTCAGGGAATTTAAAGAGGTGTATCATAGAGAAGTAGTTGATCTTGAGAAAACCACTACAAACTCCTTCAAAAAATTAAGTTATAGACCTATATGAGTGCATATAAGTCAGAAAGTGAGAAAATATATAGAAGGCTAGCTCAGTTAGACCGTGTACTTTCAAGATGGAGGAAAAGGCTACAAATCACCACTACTCTAGGAAGCAAAAACATCACCACAATTTTCACCAAGTACTAGGAATACAAGCAAAGCGTAAAGGCACATGAGGCATTACTGAAGGAGCAGGAGGTGGAAATAATTGAAAGAAAAGGAGTCAATGTTGGGAGTGGGACTGCTATTTATTTTTTAGTTTTATGTTATTTTCTTTAATTTGGATCTCTTGATACTTCAAAGACTTTTTATTTTAATTTCTAAAACGATTGTCTTCAAGAAACCGTTATCAAGACAAAAAAACTCTACTATTTTTACAACTTTTCTATTATTTCAATATAGAAAGATAATGGTGAAGTTCATGCATATGTAATCTTTGAGTTATGGTGTGTGGATTTATTATACTTTTGCTAAGTAGTTTTCCAGTGGATTGTCTATTATTGGAATGGTAGATTTTTGGTTAGTTTCATTGTTGTGGAATCAGGAATGTTTATCTATGAATAAATATTTTATGGTGATGGATGCGTAAGGATTTCTTAATATAATTTAGGTGATTTGGTAGTTTAAGATTTTATTAAGTTGTGTGGATGCCTTTATAAGTTATTTATGTTGAACTGTTAGCTTTTGTTAGCTTATAAGTTATGGATGTTGAACTGTTAGCTTATGTTCAAGGAATGGATTAATATTCCTTTAAATTATTTATCAAAGATTGTGTGAATGGAAATGCAATTGGAATTTATAAGTAGTGTGATAAGTGTTGTTCTCTAAAAATGATGCAGAATCGCATATCAAATTCAATACCATGGAATACAATATAAAATATAAAATATCAAAATTTCATGGAATACAATATAAAATATCATTAACTACAATTTGGAATATCATTCATGAAGTGCAATATAAAATAAAATATAATGAAGTGTAATGATTCAAAATTTTATTGAATACAATATGAAATATTATCAACTACGGTATGGAACAATGGAAACTATTCCATGAAGTGTAGTATAAATACCTAAAAGCTACTAATTCTCTTCCATTTCCTAAACAGAGTCAGGGTCCTCAAACCGACGTTCATCTTGAGATAAAGTAAAAGAGTTGTCTTGAATTTGATTCTAAGTATGCTCTTCATTTTCTTCAGTCTATGTCTCAAATTCAACATTCATTGTGTGATTTGTGTCAATGTCATATGTCCCAGTCCCACTGCCACCAATACCAATGTTTGGAATTGGAGTGTTGCACAACCTGGTCCTTCTTCTTTCACATGTGGACCTCCAAATTGCGAGTGCCCTTTCGAAAGTAAAATTAAAGACATTATACATAGTTCCTTTCAACATCAATAAATTTTCCAAATTCTTGTCTAGTTTATTTCTTAACTTTGATTTCAAAAACCCCAATGTACTAAAAACTCTCTCATCCTCCACTGACCCCAATATCATTGTTTGACATAAATCAGTAAATTTGAAATATTTTGATATCGAATCATGCAATATTTCACTCTGACCTAAGTTTTTCCAAACCTTTTTTATTGATCCTGGTTCAAAGGCCTTCTTTATGCCCATGGATTTATACTAGTCCCTCATAGTTGTTGAAAAACTCCTAGATTTTTTTCTAAGCTTGGCTTCATTTAAAATTCCTTCTATTTTTTGCTCATTATATGTTACACTTTTCAAAAATCGTTCGATCAAGATTTTTACTTGATCATGAAAATATTTTGGGTTATCTCAATTTTCCCAAAATTGAGGATACACAATACTCATGGCTTCAATTATTTCATGTTGAGGGAATCTTTCATGAATCTCTAAGGAAATAGATTTTGCAGTTTCCTTTAAATTATCACTAACAAATTTAATAGTGTCGTTAAAATCTTCCTCGTTAACAACTACTTCTCTACTAGAGTGCCTAGTTGTCTTACAATGGTACATTGGTATCTCATATCCATGTACATAGATATATAAGTTCCTTATTGCATTAAATTATAAATAATTATCAAGATTATTCAAATCATTAATTTTTTTCCACATGAAATAATTTGGGCCTTCTTGTGTTAGATCTAGATAAAGATGATCGAGGGCCAAGCATGAATTTTTACATAGATTGGTATATTCATTAATATACATAGTTTTTGTCTTGGTATTTCTTCACAAGATTGTTCATCACATCTAGCATGGGGAGAAGACTAGCTAAAGTCAAGAGTGTCTCTATATCGCTTAACCTATGTAAGAGGTAAGGAGCTTTGTCTACTATGTTGTGATGCCCGTACATCACTCCAATTAAGGATTGATATTTTGAAAGAACTCAATTCATTGGTCCATGTAGGGAGATCCATCTAGTATCAACATCCTTGAGAAGCTTGTTTCCTAGTGTTATTCCCTCAGCAAAATTTTGAAATTTTGTAAAAAGTTTGGGACTTTGGCAGAAGTATGCATAGATCTCGCAGACTAGATTTTCAACTTTTGATATTGTAGGAAACTTGCTTACAATTTTGAATGCTAAATTAATTTTGTGGGCCATGTAGTGAATGCCAAGCATGTATGGTGCACAAGTAGTTTTTAACTTTATGCAAACAACGATCCTTTGACCTTGCATCACTGCAACTCTCTCAACTCCTACACACAACTTTTTGGAAATTTTCAATTCATCCATACTTGCAATTTCATTCAAAGATTTCTTGACTAGTTCAAATAGATTTTTTGATTTTGAATTGTCCTTCATTTTATGAACATAGAGAAGATGAGCTTAGTGAACATTTTGTTCTATAGTATACAAATGCATACAGACCCAAGAAGTATTGTCTACCATAGTAACTTCATCTAAAGATAATGCAATGAAATTTGACTCTTTTAATTTCTCCTTTAAAATATTCCTTTTTAATTGCAACAAGATAGTTTGCACATTCTCATCCAACGTTTATTGAACAATGTGAGAAGGGATAGTGAGGAATATTCAAATAAGATAATAAACCAGAGTATTCTAGGTAGTCTATAATAGGATGCCCTCTGGACAAAAACAACACTCATCTAAATAGTTTTTGACATATTTTCTACTTCCATTGCTTTTCCAAATTGAGCATCAAGTGTACCTTTACATGTAGCAAGGTTTGACATTCTTTGGTCATGCTCTCCATAATCTGTGACATACCTAACATGAAGACATTCTTCCTTTGATTTCCATCATACAACTAATTATTCCTTTGCATCTATGATTTTCTTTTCATAAACTTTACTTATATGCTTTTCTATATTGTCAATCTTTAGCTACATCTTGTCTCTTCCACATTTCCAACTACAAATCGTACATTTGGCCAATGTTGCATTTTCAATATCATTTTCTTTCCCATTCCCCATTGGTACAATGAATGGGTACTTTTACAACCAGCCAAGTTGAAAATTCCTTGTCATTTCCCACTCGTGCCCCATTTTTTATTTTCTTCTTTTCTTGCTACCAACATCATCCTCATCCAAGTCAATTATCTCATTCTAGCATACTTCTATGGTATTTCCATCCTCATTTGATACATTTTGATTTAACTCAATGACAATATCAACTTGACCTTCTGGTGGCGGTGAGGTATTGTGAATGCCTTCTTCATTAATATTTGGTGGAAGAGTTGATGATGTAGCTCCATCTTGATATGATGGATTAGAAGCTTTGGAAATTCCAAAGTAAGACTGTATGGTACCTCTATTTCTAAGTTTGGGGAATTTTGATGGCCTCCTAGTCTCTTCACCACCCTGAGGAGTGGAATGAGCCTCACCCTTGTTGCTCGACATATTGATCTCTCACTTCAAATAAAAACTAGAAAAGAATGTCTTTTTGTTTAAGGACATAGAATATAGATCACATTCCCTACTCAATGTCATCTTTAACTTTAAGACTGAAGCAAGAATGGAAAAGAGATAAAGAAAACTTATTATTATAAATAATAACACTATGAACAAATGATCACTCACCTTTAAGTCTACGTTTTCAGCTTTTGCTGACTTCCAAATTGAGAAGTTGAACCTCAGAACTAAAGAAAATGTGTAAGAATATATGACAGTTTTGATTGTATTTATATCAATCCATATTTGGCAAATTCTGCATAATTTTTAAATGGTATATTAAAAATTTGGTGAATCTCACGTGCTTATACAACAATATGTTGTAATTTTCAAGGTGAAATGTGTCCTCAAATGTAATTATTTTTAAAATGTTATTGGCTCAATAGGTCCTCATAAGCAGCTATTTCTAAATTTTAATTGGCGAAATAGGTCTTCACAAGCAACTATTTGTAAATTTTAATTGACGAAATGGGTCCTAATACAATGTTGTTTTAATAGTATTGGCAAATATGTAGGTGTTTTATTACATGCTTCCGGGATTCTAGAAAAAAATATTAGTTAGTCCATTTAAAATGAGTAGTTTGTTATAATGAATTTGTTGCTTAAATAAGCCTCATTAAAAAACTCATTGGAAAATGGACATGCATTGGACCTATAGTTCATAAAATTTGGGCGATTTGGACACCTTGTTGGTTTGTGCAAATTCACCAATTTTGACTTGGCCAATTTCTAGAATTCACCAATTAGCGAAGATTCACCACTAAATTTTTCCCTATGTAGGATTACCATAATTATCTCATAACTTGACACAACCACACATCAAATGAAACTTGCAATTCAAATAGACATATATTGTAAACAATAATTATTAAATTCTATAACAATATTTTTGTATTTATACAAGATATAATAGGTTTCACACTAAAAGGAAAATCAAGTAACAATTATGTAAAACCTTAATAATAATAATAAAGATTTATAATCTTAAGTTTCTAATCTAAAGAATTATATATAGGGTTCATTGAAGAGTTGATGTTCTTGAAATTATATTAGGACAAGAGTAATAAGGCTCACCAAAATATTCAAATAGTTAGTAACATTAGGGTAAATGTAAGGAAAGGTGTCTCAAGAATTGTAGGCAAGGCTGGACCGTACACCATCAATGTTCTTTTGGTGTATATTGACCACCTTAAAAGTTAGAACTCAAAGACCTTAATTAGTAAGAATGGATTAGAAAAGAATTTGTAGAGGTTTCAAATAAAGTGGAACTATTTTATGTAGAAGTCTTTAACTTTCTCTATCTGATAGGGGAAAAAAATATCAATTTTGAATTGTTGTATTAGGGTACTAAGGTTTCAATATTGTGAAATTTCATCCTACAATCCTTCCAACATCAAGAACTAATGAAATTATTTGGAATTCCATCTATCAAATAGTAAAGAGAATCTTAGGATTCATGATGCCTTGGTAAACATTCAAGGTCAAGAGATAATTAGGTGCCCCAAGTTGGATCAACTTTAAAGTGGCTACAAAATTCATCTAATACTCACATGATTGTTTGGTCTTCCACTATAGTTTCTTGCATACAGTATTAAGAATTCAAACTTCCACATTATGAGATTTAATATTGATTGGTCACATTGTGTGCAACCCAACTTCCCATTTACTCAAGTTGTTTGGTGGCCCTTCAAAGTGTGATATGTTATTGAGGCATTGAAAGACAATAGCAAACAAATCTCTAACTTATAATGCATCTTTAAATCAATCCATTGGCATTCCTTTATTATAATAAAATCATGTTTTGAAATGAAAAGAATGTTTATCTTATTTTGAGAGAGCCAACCGGAAGGTGGTGGTTCCTATTAGGCCTCTATCACCTAATATTGCCCAAAACATCCCTTTAGAACATGAACTGTCTCATCTAAGATGGTTGGAAAATCAGCCATCCTCATCTATTGTGTATGTATTGTTGACTTCCATTCCAAACAAATGTAAAGTTGTTATAAAACATTTTTTCAATTGATTACACATACACACACACACACATAAAAGAATATTTTGAATACCACCTTCAAACATATGTTTATCATCTTTATTAATGTAATCTACAAAATAAAAGTTAACCTACGCAAATATAATAATCTAATGCATCATTCTTTAAATATTTTACATACCAAAAATGAAAAACACAAATAATATTTTTTATAGACAAATTGAATTGTACTCTCTAACATATTAACTTATAAATATTTTTCTATCAACATGACGATTACACCTCTTCTATGCAAGTGCTAGTTTTACCCAATCATTAATTTATTTAATTATTTCATATTCATTTAAGGTCTTCCAAATGAAAATCCGTCTGCTCTTATCTTCTATGAGAGATTCTTAATCTGCTTAGGCTGGAGAATATTTGCGCATGATGATGAGAAATAAAATGCAGAGTTATAATCTAAAGAGTTTAAACTGCAGTTACAGATGGTGGTCAGGTGGACAGAAAATTAATTGAATGCTTACCAAACCTGTACAAGCGAAGGATTCATTGATTTAAATTATATCCTCTATTATTGTGGGGAAATGGCCTTCCCGAGTTTACTTTTCTTTGCCGACATTTCGAATTTCAGTGACAGGTTGACGATAATAAATGAGATCTAGACTGCCAACACCGTGTGACCGATGATACTAAATTAGTTTTCTTTAGGTACATTTCAAATGGCAGGGCTACAGCTTCAAAATAATAAATGAGATCCAGACCACAGAGATCAAAGTTGATGATGAAATAAAGGAAAATAGAAAAAAAAAGTTTGTGATTCATGATTTTTCTTTTCTCTACATATATTTCAAGTGGTAGTGTCATAGCTTCACAGTAATAAAAAATATCTAGATTGTCCAGATTGTCAACAGTTAAAGTTGGTGATGAAATAAAGAAAAATAGAGAAAAATGGTGTGTGATCCAGATTATCAAGTTAACTGACTTCTCAATTGAACAGAGTTAATCTGTGATTTCATCTTCATGATTTTTTTTTTTCACTACATTTAAAATGATAATGACATACTTTCACAATAATAAATGATATTTAGACTGCCAACTATCTAAATTGGTGAAGAAATAAAGAAAAGTAGAGTACAATAATAAATATGGAAGAAAAATGGCAATGGTGTTATCTTTCTTCTCGGGTCCTTCAACTGACATTGGCACAATGTTACATCCATGCTTTGTGGAACGTGCGATCATATGAATTAAATTGTAGAGAAATTGATACACTTTTTGTATAAATATCTTAAAGGGTGCTAATTACTTGTGATTTAATTTCTTAAGATATTTAAGAGTTAGTGCAATATAAATAGACTTATTAATAGATACTAGCAATCACACCTTGGTGTGCAATGGGTATGCCAAAGAGGTGTGGAAGGTCCATAAGGTTTATTGTTTAGACAGAGAGACAAGGATAAAAAGAGGGAGAAATGGGGAGAGATAAAGAGAGGTAAGATAGAGAGGAGGGAGAGAAAAGGAGAGAGATAGGTAGAGGAGTGAGAGAGATAGGTAGAGAGGGAGAGAGTTAAGAAAATGTTAAAATAAGCATTAATTAAGTTTTAAGAAGGAAAAAAATATATCATTTAAACAAATGTAAATTCAACAAGTGTTAAAAAAAGTCACTTTCTCATTTTATCTCACATTGAAAAAATATATATTTATTTTTAACTACAACTAAATAAAATTCCCCTTTCAAAAATTCAACGCAATTTCTTTTTTTTCTTTTTCTAAAAAAGACACATAGCTTTCACATTATATGCTGATACATTTTTACTTGAATGCTAAAATTCTCATATACAATTCATGTCCTACTCAATCTCCAACAACTAGGATAGAATTTCCAATAAATACTCAGCTAAAAGAAAATGAACCATCATAAATGAAAGCTACTTTAATTGTAGTTTCTAATAGATGTCCAACCATCATAATTGATAGATACCCTTAAATATTGGATAACCTTCTAGCAATATATTATGGCATGTCCAATAAAGATGCAAATAAGTTTTTTTTCATTTATGAGAATCAATGTTATTACATTAAAAATTAAAGATATAGATAGGGTGATATAAAGAGATAGAGAGTGATAAGGAAAGAGATAGGGAGAGAGATAGGGAGAGAGATAGGGAGATAGAAGTAGAGAAAGATATGGATAAAATGAGATAGAGAGAAATTACCTTAGATATAGATAAACTATTTAGATATTCTCATATATAATAAAAAATATAACTATGATGATATTTTAAAAATAAATTTAATAATTTACATTATATAAAAAATATAGTAGATAATAATGAAACAATTTATATTATATCCAATATTATATATAATTTAAGGTGTACTATTTTCAAATACTATACATTAATTATGTATTATATTTTATTTACATTTAATAATTTATATTATTAAATATAATATATAATTTTAAATATAGCTATAATATTATTTTAAAAATAAATTTACATTATATGAAACACCTATATAACAATAAATTTTTTTGATAAGCATTATAACTCGAACAAATTGGTCAAAGTAACTGTGAAATGAAATTCAAGATGAAATACTAGTGACTTAAAACTTAAATCTATATAATATAATGTATCTTCCTTGTTTACTTATCATTAAATTTCAAACTTAAATCTTAATTAGAAATTAAAATAGAATAAACTAAATGCAAAGTCAAAATATACCAAAATCCATATATTAATTAAAATATACATTTTAAAAAATTAATAATAAAACTTAAATAAAAAGTAAAATTGTATTTTTTAATTATTTAAAAATAAGATATGTACATAAAAAATATAATTTATATATTAAAAAAATATTGTAATTAATTAAATATAAACTCAATATTAACAAATAAAAAAATTATTCTAAAATTGCATTTAAATATAGATAAATTCTTAAATACAATATAAAAATTACAAATGTACTTCAAATAGAATATTAAAATAAAAATAAAATATAGTTTTATATTCATAGTCACAAGTAAAATAAAACTTTAAAAATAAAAAGAAAAAAAGAACCGTATCAAAAAGATAAAATATTTTTCAATTTTGATTATGTAATTTTTTTAATGTTTTGATATCATAGAATTTGGAAGTTTCATGTTTTTAATGTAAACTATTATTAATTTTTTTTTAAGAAAATAATCAATATTTTAAAGACAAATGTAAAATGGAAATATAAAAAATAAATATTTTTTAAAAATACAATAATAATGAAGATTTTTAATGATATTCAAAGTAATATAAAATTGTAAATTATAGATATAAGATTTAAAGATATTATTAAATATTTTTTAAAATCAAAGATCAAATTTTTATTCAATTTTTTTCTTTCAAATATTTAAATTATTTTATATAAAACTTAAAAACAACATTCACAAGAACATTTGAAAAATCAGTAGCATTTAAAGTTTTTTTAGGTGAATATCCCATAGCATGTAGTCTACAAATAAGTTCATATAGGAGGAAAACAATGTTGCAAACAATTTGCACCATCACATAGCTCTTACATCCCCACAAATTCATATGTCTTTATATAAAATATTACGTTAAGATGTTCCTCAATTGCCCCTTCAAGGAAACCTCAATGTTGAATCTCTCTATTTATAACATACTTGAAAATCCCACCTGACAGAGAAACTAGTTTTTTGTATACATGAAAAAAACATTCTACATTAGCTTACACTAGAAAGAAAACTTTCACTTAATGATTAGAACTCACAGTATGCCATCTATAGTTATCTCTAGTCAGAATATTATAATTTTGTGTAACATGATGATCCTTGGTGACTTACTAGATCACTTTATATCTAGTTATCAAGTGAAAAAAATAATATCACCTACAGAGAAGCAAATTGTTTGTTTCACCTTACCTGAAAATGGAAGAAATTTTGTAATATATATTCCTATGTCCATACCCAAGCGAAAAAAATTGTAGTACTATTGTACCTATACACGTACCTATATTTGTACCTATACCCGAACTGGTAACTTAGGAAAATTACAATCTACCATGTTCTTTTTAGTAAAATGGATAATTAAGACCATGCATGGAGAGGAGCTTACACAAGTATTGATTTAACATTAAAATTTAACAATTTAAATTAAGGAATGTCAAATTGGAAAGAAATATCTTTGGTAGATTCAAATGATGTATCAATTCCCTATTTTGTAGATTTGGGGGCTTCACTTCTATTTTCCTCCTCCTAAGTGGTCTTTCTTCAAGGATGCATGTTATTTGATTGCAAACACATCATAGGTATCTCCTATCTTATGAAGCTTCTCTATTAAAAATAAATTGGGCTAGAAAATGCAAGTCATGTTTTTCTAGTTTTTTCTATTATGAATGTTATAACAAAATTATAGATTATACAAACCTAGACCCATGCCAAGTTTAATATAATTATTAATATTTGATTCAATCTTTTGTTTATTTAAAAGTCAAGAGTAGGTGGGATTTTTGGATGGGGCAGAAAAATATCAAAATAAATAGAAATTGAAGAACAAGGATAAAGTCACTTATGCTTTGTCATATAAGCCTTTGTGCCAATCCCTCATAATTGATGTCTTATTGTTTGCATTTGATATATAGGCTAATTAAGTTTGGAAGGAAAATATTAACCTGTGGGTGAAATTTTACACATTTAAGTGCCTCTCTATTGCTTTTCATCTAGCAGAGAAGTTGAATTCATTGAATTTAAAATGAGTTCTCTAGAAATTTAGTCAAAAAAATGTGATTATGTTTTATCATTCCATTTGGAACCTAAGAATTGTTGAAATTTGTAATCTTTAGTAGCAACATTCAAATGCATTAAATGTTGTGTTAGAAGAGATCTGTTGGGATCTTCCATCCCCCTTTGTCATGTCTGGCATCCACACTGGCCAGTTAATATTTGTGGCAGGAAATTAATTCTGGTGGTTGAATTTGAAATTGAGTGGTAGTTTTTTGGAAAAGGAAAGAAAGAAAAAAAGGTAGAATAGAATGTTTTTTATAGAAGAAGGGTAAGGAGAAATGTTCAGCAGAATAGAGCAAAAGAAGGAGAAGAACTTGTAGCAATAGAAGATATTGCAAAGAGTGGAGAGGTCCAGAGCTCTGGAATATTTGCAGCTGGAACACAAAACAACACACAAAAAGCTTAGTTGCACTGAAATCTAGGCAATTTATTGTATGAAGTAAATACAAAGCCATAGCTCTGTTTTTTGTTTGTAAATATTTATTTAATGTAACTTTTGTGTATGAATGAAATAGAAAAAAAAATTTCCTCCTTGTTGTCTCCTTTTCTCTATATGTGTTTTTCATAGTTTCCCACTTTAGTAGGGATCTTTCTCATAGAAGAATTCTAGTTTAAGGAATAGATAGATTGATGTAAAGGTATTAGCATAATCTAATTTCCAGATTGATTTATCTTTTGCCTGCAATAGATCTGACTCAAATAAGAAATTTTTTCCCTTGTTTTGTTGTCCAATCCTAGAGTAGATTATTAGTAAAATGGATTTTTTTTGGTAAACAAAATAATTTGGAGAGATTTGATCTACCAACAGTTTTTGGACTTTGAAAAAACATGGGTCTAAGTGGCTCCAATAATGGAGTCATGAGATTATTTTTTTGTTTAATTGATCATGTTTTCCCTTCTTGTGCTGCCCAGGCATAGGGTAAAGTTTGAGTTTGATGGTAAAATTTTCATTAAATAAAATAAATTGTGGAGATATTATGATAAACTTTAAGAAATTTAAGAATGAAGTTACTAACTATGGCCTGTTGGCCTGTTGAAAATAGTGGAGCCATGGGCTTAAGTTTTTTGTTTTAAATTTTAATTGATAATTTTTCCCTCCTTTTCCTACACAAGCTCCCAGTAAATTACTTGTTGGATGGAATTTTTTTCTACAAAGAAAATAACTTGGAAAGATATTATGAAGCTTTGAAAAATTTTAGAATTAACCATGGCTTGTTGGTCTACTAAGATTTTCTGGACTCTATCAAAAGATGTGGATCCAATTGGCTTGAATAGGGGAGTCGTGAGCTTAATTTGATTTTTTTCTTTTTAGGTTGTTGTTCAAGTACAAAATATTAAATAAATAAGGTTTATTTAAGTAAATTTCTAAGAACAAAATATTTAAGGGAAGAAAGAGTCAATAGTTATGGCAAGATTTGTCATGTACCTCCTCTCCACTTCCCACCCATCATCCAATTTAATCTAAGGACATCTAGTTCAAAAAAATTTGAGTCTAATCACAACTTTCTATACCTACTGTAAACTAGAAAGAAGAATCCCTACACCAGAAAATATAAGAATGTGAAGCCAAACTATAGAAACCAAAAAAACTGAATATTTGAATGCTCATAGAATTTCTTTGTCTTTTTTGTTTCAAGACAAACAAAAAAAAAAAATCAAATTGAAAAGAAATGGCATTACAACAATAATGAAATAATTGTTTAGAAAATACACAGAAGGAACTTTTGTAAGTTAAAAAAAAATTTAAACCAATAAAGTGTCCAAGAAAAATACCATCCTTGAAGTTAGTGAAACACAAGATACTTATACTTGAATACAAAAATCACTTCCACCAAGCCTCTTAACACATAAAAATACATTTATAACTAACTTCCTACTTTAGCTCTTTTGTCTTTTTCACATGAGAAAAATTGTTCCTAATAGACCCATAATATTTCTAATAGGCACAAAGTACCATTATCAATAATGTAAGGTAACTTTTAAGTCCTGAGTGCATGAGAAACCCTTGGGTGAACAAGGGAAATTCTACATTATACCTTATTTATATATTGTTAGAACTTCTATTTTTGAGTTTTAATTACTCTTTGACAAAACTCTTGGTTAAGAAAACCTTTCCAATCCACTTAAGCCTGCAATAGATCATCTTCTCATATATTACACCCTTTAGCTGACTTGATCTAGGAATAGTCTTCTCAAATATAACAATGGAAAGAGATGCGAAAGGAAACAATAGCTAGGCTCAGGTGATATATGTCCAATGGTTAATAATGTACAGTTAAGCATTCCCAAAGTTTAATTGAATCCAACCAATCAAAGGCCAAGTTTAAATGTTGTAAAAGTGAAGAAATCTTCAAATGTTCAACATAAACCAAGCTAGCACCACACCATCTTAAACAAAATCCATAACATCCCCAAGATCTATGAAATAAAATAAAACCTATATTACTAGTCTAGTTGTTTCAAATAAAGAAAAATATACCTAGGAATATGTGGCCATTTTTGTATATATGCAAATAATTTATAAGTAATAATTATATGACATGAAAATTTTTGAGGAAAAATATTCTAAGCATAATATTATTACTTAAATGGAATCTTGATCACAATAATTGCCACATATGCCTAGGTATAATTACTATTGTTGTAATATTACCATACATTTTTTCTTGAGCTATGGATGATACTTTCTCTCTCTATTTCTATTTTTTGCATGATGCATATAATTGCTTGTAGAAATTGTTCATTTCTGGCTGTGAATATAATTACGCTAGTATTGTCTCTAATGAGGCACTTGACGATGTGTACTTGGAAGAGGTTGGAATTTCCTATAGGGTTAGGGCACACCCTCTGTAGTACTAGCTTCGAACTTACCACCTCCACCACGATCGTTTGCCTTGTCATCCCTAGTTGTAGCTCATCCACCTTCTCAAACATCGGCTTCCTCAAATTCCCCCTCAATGCAACTACCACCTATGTCACCATGATAATAAATCCTTTAGATCCTAACTTCCTCGAAGCACTGACTTTCTCTTCTAGTTACAGAAGGAATCCTGCAAAATACACTAAATTAGTTTTAGAAAATTCTTCAAAACCCCAAATTATTCACACACTAATTTCTTCAAACCCTGATTCTTCATATCCTACAAAATACACTAAATTAGCTTTAGAAAATTCCTCAAAACCCCAAATTCTTCATACACTAATTTCATCAAACATTAGTTTTTTGAATTCCTAATATCCTCCATATTTCACAGAGAACCTATTCAATTCACGAAAATGTTTTCACAAAATTTTCAAACACTAGTCTCCTCGTGAGATCATGAATCAAATTTCGCTGAACAAAATAAATTTTCTTTTGGAAAATTCTTTGGACTCCAATTTACACAAACCTAAATTTCCTTCAGAGATCACAACGTCAACCCTTGCAAAAAAAAAAAAACCAAAAGAAAATCACCATTTTTTTTTCTAAAATGTGGGTTTTATGGTCATTTATTTGTCAAGGAAAGCTAGACTTGGAATTTGAATGCAATAACAATAAGTCAATTCTCACCTTGAGTTGAAAGAGATATAGAAATTGAGTCAGGGTTTGAAGATTATTCACCAGTAATGGCGGAGAAATTGGGGGAGTAGGAGTTTATGGTCGAGTTGTGCAATGGCTTCCATCTACTGGTTGATACAGAGAAAGGCATGATAACTTTGTAGAGTTCGAAGAAGAATGTTGCTCTTCAGGGAGTGGAGGAAATGAGTGAAGATTAGTTCGTAGCAATTATTATAGCTCTTGATCGAGTTCTTGATGAAAATGGAGGAATGGTGACGATCATTCAAACAATTTCAAGTATTCTTTATAGCAAACTCCTCACAATAGATGGACAAAATGAGCTTGTGAAGCTCAAATAGGATACACCTTCGGCCTAAAAAATGAGTTTGTGAAGCTTAAATAGGATACGCCTTCAACCTAGAAAATGAGGTCATGGAGCCTAACAAGTAAATTAATTGTTGTAATGGTAAAATTTATATATTTATGTTATTTGTTCTAACGTTTTGAGTATTACATTTTTATTTTATAAAATCTCACTATTCTTTCTACATAAGGGATTATATAATTAATATTGATTTTTGATTGCTTATTATTTAATTGAATAGATAACCAATTATTATTTAAAAGTTAATTCAATTTTATTTTAATTGTAATTTAATTTTAAGAATTAATTAATTTTGATCTAATTAATATTATAATATAATTTATATTTATATTGATCTTAAGTTAATTATTATTGAATTCAAATACATAACCAATAACTATTTTAAAAATTAATTTAATAATTTATTGTAATTAATTAATTTCAATATAAATATTACAATGATATAATTTCAATGCTAACAATAAATATAATTTATATTTAGTTGATAGGCTATTTTGTTTGAAGTTTCTACCAAGAATTTCATTAGCCCAGCCAAGAATTGGATTTGTCGGCGTCGGAGATGTCCCAACCAGTGGCGATTTGATCGAGTTTTTTGGTGGTGACATGGAGCTTGGGAATCACATGGGTTGGCAATGGTGGATTTGGTGTCCACAATATGTAGAAGTTGAACCATAAGTGTTTGCTTGTGAGAATGTTTAATCATTCTATCATTGTTTTATGATGGGGGCGTGTAGAGTAAATGCGAGCGCACGAAGTAAATGCAATATTGAGTATTGTAGTGTGGGAAAGTATACTTTGTTTAAGTTGTATTGTTGAACTAGCCATTGTGGTGTTAGTTTCATAGCAGAGTATTTCCATGGTCAGTTTCATAGTAGATTGGAGGGTTTTCAAACTGTTGTTCTCTGCAATCTATAAGTCATTTTACATGGGTGTTTTGCATAGATGATTTATTGATTTTTTTATGTTAAAACTGTTATTCTCCAGAAGTTGTAAGTCGTTTTACATGGGTATTGTAGTGTGGGAAAGTAAAGTTGGAAATGTGCAAGACAATATATTGACTAAGTTGCATTGTCGAAAGAGCGATTGTGGTGTTGATTTGATAGTAGGTTATTCTAAAAATCGTCTCCTTTGGTTCTGTGGTTCATTTGATAGGAGACTATTGTAAAAATCGACAGCGTCGGCTCCATTTTATAGGAGATTGGAGGGTCTTGAAACTGTTGTTTTGTGCAATCTATAAGTCATTTTACATGGGTGTTTTGCATAAATGATTTATTATTGTTTATGTTAAAACTATTGTTGTGTGGAATATGTAAGTCATTTTACATGCGTGTTTGGCGTTATGGTTTTGTACACTTAAATCTTCTTTCTTTCATCAAAAAAATATGGTTAAGGTTAGTAATTTGTTTGTCCCTCGTTTATTGTTTGTTGTTATCTCTGTGCATCTTTGGCATTTCCTTGGTCAAAAAATATGGTTAGGGCTAGTAATTTTATCGCCCCACATTTCTTTTTTTGGCTATCTCTATGCATATTTTTCATTACAGTCATTAACATGGGACCAATTGTAGATTAACATAGGAGTGATTGCATAAATATATGGGCTTATACCCATTACCATCTAGGAGCAATTGTAGTTAAATCTTATTTCTTTGGTAAATAAATATGGTTAGGGTTTGTGATTTTATCACCCTCTATTTATTGTTTTAGTTATCTATCTTCATCTTTTTCATTACACCCATTAAGATAGGACCAATTGCAAATTAAGATAAGAGTGATTGCATATGTATATATATGCAGAGGGTTAGTATGAAAGCAGAAACATGTTGGTCATAAAATTAGTTTGGTGGGTGTTAAGTGTTATTCTTTGTAATATCTCTTTTATCTGTTCAATTTATTTGTTTGATGTTTGCGACGAGATTTTTTTTTCAGTCGAGCCATGAATAAGATTTTCCCTATAATAGCTCTTTTACAATTTCTCTATTTGTTTAGAATATTTAGTGCCAAGCAATGTAGCTCAAATTTTTAATTGGGTGTGTGGAATTATAGGAATTTTGTATAGGTTATTGCTACTCGTTGAATTATAATTGCTCATATGGTAATGGCTGCAATGCCAAAGATGCACACAAATAACCACAAACAATAAACGAAAGATTCATAGAGATAGCTAAAACAATAAAGAAAGGGTGAAAAAACAAAATTTGCTCCTATGTTAATTTGCAATTGCTCTTATATGTATATGTTTGGTGTGGGTTTTCGATCATCTATGATTTACGATTGATTCTAAGTGTTTTCCTAATAGTTGTTTTACAATTTTCCTATTTTCTCTACAATATTTAGTGGGAAATTATGTAGCTTGAATTTTGAATTGAGAAGCCAACTTTCACATAGAATTTGTTGTTACACCTTGTCTAGATAGTGATAGAATTTTAGGTAAGTAGGAATATGCTACAAACTCAAATCTATACATTCATTTGACTTGAACTAGGTTCTTTACTTTGAATATTCTTTGTAAGTAATTTCACATACATAGATGCCCATATCTATACTAATTGGTTGAAGGGAAATTGCAAAATACCTATTAGGAAAACACTTAACAATCACAAGAAAATGACAGATGCTGAAAAACCCACATTAAATAGAACTTTAAAATATGGAGAATACAACAGGAAAACTACTATAATGAACACTTTGGTATGGGGAATTGGAAAAAAGAATATGATAAAGAACAATTTGTTATGGGGAGGTTCAAACAGTTGAGAAAAAAATAATATCATAAAACATATTGGTATAAGACAAAAAGTGAAATTGGAAAAGAGCTATTAGGAAAACACTTAAGAGTCACAATTGCCTTGTCAATTCAAAATCCGAGCTACATTATTCCCCACTAAATATTATAGAAAAATTAGGTAAATTGTAAAACGACTATGGGGAACTGAAAAAAAGAATATCATGAATAATAGTTTGTTGTGGGGAAGTTGAAAAAGATGAGGAATGAAGAATATAATGGAACATATTGATATAGGACATTGCCATCCCACATAATTAGCAAGTTTGACCCTTTACATAAACAGACATGGGCAATTTGTTTGAGGGAGCTTTAAGTAGATCAGGAAAAAAAGAATATCATGAAACATATTGATACAATATTCAAGCTATGTTCTTTGTTAATAAACATTGAAGAAAAAAAGATAAATTGTATAAGAGGTGTTAGAATAACAATTATTTGATGCAAGTTGTTTTACATGGGTATTTTGCATAAATAATTTATCGACAGTATTTAATGCCAACCAATGTAGTTCAAATTTACAATTACACATATGGCGCTATATGAATTTTCCAGAGATTGTTGCATCATGTAATTGTTGTCATATCCTAAAGAAAATAGGTATCGTGATAAAGAACTAGGTTTAAATCATTGTTTTGTTAGGCTGAAAAGATATGTGTATAATTGTGGAGGGAAAAATAGTTTGGTGGCTTTTAAGTTTTATTCCAATAGCTCTTTTATCTGTCCAACTATATATTTTTAATTTGAGAAAAAAGGAATATCATGAAACATATTGGTATAAGAGAACAAGCGAAATTGGAAAAGAGCTATTAGGAGAACACTTAAGAATCACAGGAAAATGAAAAATGTTCTAAAACCCACATTAAATAGAAGTTTGAAATTTGGAGAATAGAACAAGCAAACTACGATAATGAACAATTTGTTATGGGGAACTGGAAAAAATAATATGATGAAGAAGAGTTTTTTGTGGGGTAGTTCGAACAAATATAAGACATTGCCAACCCATGTAATTACCAAGCTCCACCCCCTACATAAACAAACATGGGTAGTTTGTTTCAGGGAGCTTCAAGCAAATTAGGAAAACATGAATATCATGAAACATATTGATACAAGATTCGAGCTATGTTGTTTGTTAATAAATATTGAAGAGAAATAGGGAAATTGTATAGGAGCTGTTAGAAGGAGAATTATTTGCAACAAGTCGTTTTACATGGGTATGTTGCATAAATGATTTCTCTACAATATTTAATGGAAAGTAATGTAACTAAAATTTACAATTAAGCTTGTGGCGTTATACACATTTTTTAGAGATTTTTGCATCATATAATTGTTGTCATGGCCTGGAGAAAATAGTTGTGGTGATAAAGAACTGGGTTTAAATAATTGATTTGGCAAGTTGAAAAGATATTTGTATAAGCATGGAGAAAAAAATAGTTTTGTGGCTTTTAAGTGTTATTCTAATAGCTCTTTTATCTATTCAGGTTTATATTTTTAGCTGATAGGATATTTGTTTGAAGTTTCCATTGGGATTTTCATCGACTCAGCCATGAATAGGATTTGTCGTCTAATAGCTCTTTACAATTTCTCTATTTGTTTATAATATTTACTAGCAGGAAATGTACCTCAAATTTATGTCTATATACATGCATTGAATTCCCTGTTTGATATTTTTAAAAGCACATATAGGAAGAAATATATATCGATATATATAGACCAAGACCGTTGTGTCTCGATTGAGAATGCAACAACAATTTATATATGCACATGTATATCTAAACAATTGTGTATGCTATCTTTATCTGTATTTAGGTAGAATTTGATTTGAAAAGAGTTAAAAATATCATATGTAAGTATTATTTATCTTCTGAGAAAATTCCTACAATACAGTCATAGCATTAAATTATATAGCATTGAGGTGTTGTTAATATCAGAGCATTGAATACATTCAAAAAGCATCGAAAATAGTGTAGCTTGCATTAGCTTGTTGCTACCATCTTGATTGCCATTGTCCAATAGCACAAGCAATCATTTCCCATTTTGCTTTAGTGTTCGAATGTGGCCAGGAGTCCCCCTATGGTGTATATATTTTAATAAGCTCTGAAGTTAAAAACATGTTGCTGGTTTGCATAGCTTTTTCCCTTTCGTTGCCCTTCGCTTTGCACACTATGTAGAACCCACATGGATCTGATACTATGCATCTTTCACATTGTAACCATTAACATAGGAGTACAATAAATGATCCTTTGGAGATAGAAAAGTAGAATGAGGAAGAAGTTGAACCAGAGAAGCATGATGATGTCCCTACGAAGCATGATGAAGGTGAAAAAGATAAAGCTGAAGGAGAAAAAGATAAAAATGAAGGTGGAGGAAATTATGAAGAAGGAAACAAAGATAAAGATGAAAAAGAAGTGAAAGTAGAAGAAGAAGAAGAAGAGAAGGTAGAAGAAAAGGAAGAAGAAAGAGTAGAGGAAGAAGAAAAGAATGGGGAATCTACGAGAAGAATGAAGAAGATCAAAGGCAGGTTGTAGAATCTCAAAGGTCCCCCAAAGAATTCTCCTCTTGCGATGATGTTTTGAAAGGCTTGCTATCTAAGCAGATCAAGTTCCAACTAGTGATTCCTTGAAAACTTCTATAACTCCCGATGATTCAAGACAATGTGGACTTGGATAAAATTTCTCATGTTCATAAAATAGTGTTAGGGGATGCATTGCATGCATCCAAAAGAAGAGAAATACTGGAAACACATTAGAAGGGGACAAAGCTTATTGATGATTCTCTCTAAGATTTGCAGGAGGCCACCCCTGGTACATCAATGGATGCATCTCTCACTCCAGTAGAGAATTTGAAACTTCTATTGGACTCCTTTAAGGAGTATGCCTCCAAACTTGGTGAGAAGAAAAGGAAAGAGGTTGAAGAGAAAATTGTAGAGAAAAGACTTTTGGCACTTAATGACAAGTTTGCTCTAGCAGAAACCAATGTTGAAAAGAGCCTAGAAGTTGTGCAGGCTTATGAATCTAAAGCAAATGTTGTCTTTTCTTACTGCATAAAGTGATTGGATGCCACTCAAAACATTAAGGATCTTGTGGACTCCATTAATTCCTAGTTGACTGTTGTCTCCAGTACCTATAGTGCATCCAAAATAGAGACAAGACGACCTGAAATGCCATCTTTGCTCACAGAGAAAAATTATTTATTCTAGAGAAGCAGAACCTAAGGATACCATTAGAAGATTCAGTTAGTTTGGTGACCTTGTGAGAATAGAGTACACTCTAGTTTCCAATGCTTTGGAAAATGCATAGAAATTAGAGAAGATAAATTTGACACCTAGTACTCTAGATGATGTAGGAGAAAGACTGGTGGAATTGGAATCCTTGAACTTAATGTTGATAGCTACTAAGAAGAGTTGGGAGAATGGTAAGGCAACTTGGCAAGGTATTCTTAAGGGGCTTCAAGGCACGCCATCCTCTGGGTAATGTTTTTCAATTTTCATATTTCTTTTTGGACCACCCTTTTTCCTTGATGTCAAAGGGGGAGATAGTGTTGTAAAGAGGAAAGGGAAAGTATGTGTTGCATAGGAAAGGGGAAGATAATGTGTTGTACATAGTGGTTTTGTAAATTATTTTGGCACGTGTTGCCATCAATGACAAAAGGGGAGATTGTTGGAAGAATGAAAAATAACATCTTATTATACAACTTTTGTGTTGTCATTGATGTCACCATGTTATATGAGTTGCAACTAAAAGTTCAAATTTGATCTAGTATTTTTGAACCGGTAGGCAGCTTTTTATCCTCCGATATTTTGGTCTACAATCCTGGTCTACTGATGATTATCATTCCTTGTGGTTTTGGGAAATGGTTTTTGGATGTTGGGAGCTTGTAAGTTCAGAATGTCATGTGCTTAGGTGCTCGTATAGAGAGTTGGCATTACTCTATTGTTGCTTTTTTGCTATTAGGTCTATCTCTGGCTGACCTAATGTATTGTTGATGTTGCATTGGATTCATTTTTGTGTTGTGGATGTATGTGTGACCTATCTTTGGTCCATGCCGACATGTTGTAGTGTGCTACACGCTTGAATTGTTTTATACGTGCTTGAAGTCGATAGTTATTTTTTGGTGAATAAGGGTTGCATCTAATTAGGCTAACCTAATTGATGCTTGCAAATGAATCAAATATATATTTGATAGTTTTGAGATTGATGGTGTGAATGTGAAGAAGTGAAAAAATGATGAAGTGCGTTAAGTCAGTTTACTGAGCATCAAAGGAACTAAATCAACATTGGTTAGGTGTAACTTTATCAATTCATATTTTGGTTGTAAGTCATTTTGTCATTATATCTATTTGTAGGCACTGAGCCTCTCATTCTGGGCAGTGAGTCTTGGCAGTGAACCACCCTTTGTAATATCTTATAACTGATTATACTATATTGTGAGCTAATCCTTATTGTGGTTTTTCCCATTTTGGGTTTTCCACGTAAAAATCCTAATTTTCATGTGTTGTGTGTTTCTATGTTCTATTATTGCTCTTGCTTATCTTTACTATTATATGCATTGGAGTAATTAGATGGTATTTGTTCAATAAGTTTAAGAAGATACTTATTCACCCCACACCCCCTCTCAATATCTTGGGTATTCAACACTATTAAATTCCTATGTTTCTTCTTTTCCAAAAAAATAAATAATAAAAACAATTTTTCTTAGCTTACATTGCAAAAATAGGAGGATAGAATGATATGAAAATAGACATTGTAAATAGAATTCAATGTTCCATTTATTGTAGACTAATTAATTTCACTCAAAATTTATTATAACATTTATTGTAGACTGATAAATTTCACCTTAGAATTTATTGTAACATTTATTGTAGATAGATAAATTTCACTTCAATATTTATTGCAAAGTGGTAAACATCATCAGTGCATTTCTTGCAAATTCAATACCTAATAAAATAATTGACTTTTCCTGCAGAAAAATATTTTAAATATGCATGAGTACTTTTCTTTGTACTGACATTTTTTTATTGAACTTTGAAAATTTGTCCATTTATTAAATGAATTGAGACTACTAACATTGAAAATATAAATCATTTAAAAAATTAAATATAACATTTTTTTTAAATATAAGATTTTTTTGTCATGAGTTTTTCTCAAATAAACGAATCTAAATGCATAAAGATATTTTTTTTGAAATAATAAATAGCACAATTCAAATTGAAGTATGGAAGTAAAATTCCATACCATTAAATTCTCTAATATGATTGTCACTTAACAAAATTGCACTCAAACAGGTACAAGAGTATTCTCCTACATAAACTAATAAATGAATCAATAAATTTAGACTCAATCCTCAGACTAATATCTACCTATAGAGTACTTGATTAGCAAGTCTTCGAGACCGAAGGGTGGGTGGAGAAACGCGACTACTTAATGTTTACGTAGAACATGCGAGCATTTTAGTGCCGTGCACGGCTCGGTGTATTCGAAGGATGCTTATTTCCCATTTCCCAGACGATATTTGTAGAACGACGCTAATTTCTAGTCGAAGCAGACGTCGTTACCTCCGTACTGATAGATACGGTCGGCCCTTGATATGACGATGGACGCACGAACTTTCGCTCCAAATATGTTGGAATGCAGATCTGCACACTGCATGCTTATACGATTGCGTGTGAAGGGGGACGCGTTATCTCTGGAGTCATTCCTCCACTTCCACTCCAGCCGTGGCTCGCGAACTCTGACTTGTTTCTGTTTGTAAGCCTATAATAACCTCTGTCAATCCGAAGTGCATAGCGGCAAATAAATAATTACAAGTCATGGAGATGAAGGTGATGCTTCTGGTACTCCTGCTTTCCTGGTAATCAACGAGTGTAACTGTCAAGTGAAGACGTTCTCTGCTGGGGTGGGAATAAATACGTATTCCATGCCTTTTCAGGTCGGCAAGCAGGCTGCTATCCTGAAGAGGGGAGACGCTGTGGTGTTAACGCTGAATGGAGCCAAAGACATTCCTAACTCCCCTCCGGTCTATGCCAACCTCAACGTCTACTCCACATGCACCAAATGCACCTATGCGTAGTTACATATTAGATATGGAAATCCTCTCAACCGTTACATGTCCATGAAGGAATAGTTCGAGTATTTCTCGAATTTTGATTCCCAACTCCATTAAAGAACGCATCTAGATATATTTTACTTATATAAATAATTTCCTCCACTACTTTTGACCTGTGTTTGAGTAATGAAAAAATATACAATTCAAATATGGTTAGTTAAAATACACAATTCACAAATATATGGTTAACTTTGGTACGTTCATTTCATCTATGTTTTAGGTGGATAAATGGAAACACATCAATTGTAGGGTTATGTGACAATTTTAAAAATTCAGTTATAGCTATCAAAAAGTTATAGATTTATAAAACTCTTCACAATTAAAAATCAATACTAATAGGAAGGTGTGGGTCGTAGTTTCGATCAATCTCAATCTAGGCCATTCATACGATTTGTCACACAATTTAAGTGGCTAGCTGACTGGCAAGTCTCTCTATATAGAGAGAGGAAATGGAACCAGAGTAATGATGCCCCAACTGGATCAATTAACTTATTTGCACAATTCTTTGAGTATTGATTGATCTTCTTCACTTATCATATCCTAAAGTGAGCCAATTCTACTCCCTAATTAAAAAATAAGGATGAGGTCCTCATTTGTGACCTCCCCAGTTCATAGATCTAGGTCAAAAGCATTTACCTCTCTTAATTAAAAAAATATGGGTTTGATAAATGAGACAAAGTTGAAATAATCACATAATCAAGTATGGTTCAATCCCGTACCCCTCAAGCTCAAACCCAAGCCATGTGAACCTAACCTAACATGTGAATTTGAATTGTGCCTTGTAGAAATAATCTAATAGAAATTTGCAATAATAAAATAGTTTATGCTTTCCTTCTTGTTAATTGGATGTGTTAAGGTGGTATGTATACAAAACCTTTGAGAAAATTATCAACTTGATAGGTGGCCAGGTTCTCTGAAGTCAACCCTCTAGTTGAGCCAATTAAGGTGATAAGAAATATTGAAGACAAAATTCACCAATATTCAAATAACTTATATCTATATGCAATTCTCTGTCGTGATAAAATAAAGATTTGCTGTGATAATTTCATCTTGTTTTTTAATATGAATTGTTTACACAAATAAATATCTTGAAGTATCAAAACATAACAATACTTCACAAAACATGTACTAAATTGGTTCATAATAACTAGACAGTAATGAAATTTCAATTATAATTTTTAATTTTAAAATATAATCCTAAACAATTTTAGTTCGAACATTGATAAAAAAAATATAAATATATGTAAATATAAATATAATAAATATATAATTTATTAATAAATATATCAAAAATTATTTAAATGAAATTATATAGAGATATAAAAAATCAAAATACAATTAAAAATAATATAAAATTGTATCATTTTATTAAATATATAATTTTGTGGAAATAATCTACTAAAATAAATGCAAAACTAAAATAAATACCAATAATATACATTTGATTTTATCATTAAATGATATTTATACTAATTTTGTGGTTGGGCTCCTTTTCAACTATAAATAAAAAATAAGATATAAAAATATGTAACATATATCTAGAAGGTAAGTAGGAAAATAATTCATGTAACTTATAGGAGTATATAGATCAATGAGTTCAGTATAAATAAATAAATAAATAAAATAATGTATAATATCTTCTATCCAGACTAACTTATTTTGAAGACCAAAAGTAGAGATAGATTCAAATACCACTACCCTGCTTGACGAGTTTCGAATACCGAAGGGGGGCGAGAGAAATGCGAGTACTTCGAAGTTTCAATGTTGAAATGAGAGAATTTTAGCGCCGTGCACGACTCTGTATATTAGATAGATGCTTCTTTCCAATTTCCAGTCGATATGACGATGGACGCACCACTTTCGTTCCAAATATGTTGGAATACAGATCTGCGCACTGCATACTTTTCCGCATGCGTGTGACGGGGGACGCGTTATCTCTTGAGTCAATCCTCCACACCGACTTCGGCCGTGAATCGCGAGAGCCATTTGTCACGACTGACTTCTTTTTCTCAGAACTACACTTGTTTCTGTTCGTAAGCCTATAAAAACCTCTGTCAATCCGAAGTGCATAGCAGCAAATAAGTAATTCAAAGTCATGGAGATGAAGGTGATGCTTCTGATTCTTCTTCTTTCCTGCAATTTTCTGTTTGCAAGGGCTGAGGAGCCGCGGATGGTGTTTGCGCATTACATGCTATACCAGCCGGACACCGTGGAGACGCTTAAAAAGGAGATTCAGCTGGCATATAGCAAAGGTATTGACGCCTTCGCCCTCAATTCTAATGTGTGGCGGCCCGACCGCGTAAAAGATATGTTCCAGGCAGCTCAAGAATCTGGCACGGGCTTCAAGCTTTTCTTCTCTGCTGACATGCATGGCCCCCCCCTCTCTTCCGACGACATCAAAGCCATGCTCACCGGCTACGCAAATCACCCCAACCACCTCACTTACAACGGCAAGGCCTTTTTCAGCGCATGGCTCGGGAACGATACGCCCTGGTCCCAAATCTTTGAAGCAGCCGGCGGGAGGGATAAATTCTTCTTCGTTCCCTTTTTCCCCACCGGTGGAGGGTATGAAGAAGTTCAGAACAAGCTAAATGAGCACAATGGTGTTATCGACGGGCTCTTTGCTTGGGACACCTCAGCTTGGCCGTATGAAGAATCCAACCTCAACAACCCTCCCTCCGGCACGAAGGATCAAAACTATCTCAAAGCCTGTACTGAGAAGGGAAAAGTGTACATGGCGAGCCCCAGCCCCTGGTTCTTCAAGAACCTTGGCAGCAGCTCTTGCTCCTCCGCCACTTGCCGGGACAAGAACATCAACGAATGTAACTGTCAAGTGAAGGGCAACTACGCAGGCCCGGGGCTCTGGATTGAGAAGTGGAAGCAGCTCATAAGTCTGAAACCCCCTCTTGTACAGATCGTCACGTGGAATGACTGGCCCGAGAGCTCGTACGTGGCGCCGCCTTACAGCGCAGCCGCGAACACTTACGGTGCCCAGACATTCAGCCACGCAGCCTTCTTGGAGCTGGGCGAGCACTACATAAAATGGTACAAGTCCGGCCAAGAGCCCGAGCTTGCGGAGGATGCAGTATACTTGTTCTATTACACCCAGCCCAAAAGCTTAATTGGCACATCTGACTGAGGCGCGGTGCTCCGGGCTGAAAGCCTGACTGAAAATCTGTACGTGACTACCGCGTTAAAGTCGGCTGGGGAGGTGGTGCTCACGTCCGGAGGAACTTCTATGACGTTCCCTGCTGGGGTGGGACTAAATACATATTCCATGCCTTTTCAGGTCGGGAAGCAGTCTGCTGTACTGAAGAGAGGAGACACTCTGGTGTTTACGCTGGATGGAGCCAAAGACATCACTAACTCCACGCCGGACAATGCAAACCTCAACGTCTACTCCACATGCACCAAATGCGCCTATGCGTAGTTACAAGTCCATTAAATAGTTAGAATAAATTGGGAATTTTGATTCCCATCTCCCATCTCCATTAAGGAATGCATCGAAGTATATTATTACTTCTATAAATAATTTCCTCCTGTTCCTGCTTGAATCCGATTTATGCACGTTTGTCATTAAAAAACATACACGAAATTCTAATGATAAACCATTGCTTACAATTTTTCATTAAGGATTCATATGTATATTGTAGTAATTTTGGCATATGTATTTTATGGATGTTTTGGTAGATTCTTTTACATTCTTAAAACAAACATCGAAGGATTTAAAAATGATTAAAGGGGTGTAAATAATCAAATAGAGAATCAAAGAACAAAGTGCCTTCATTTACACAAAACACTTTGAATTCATTGTTTCACTATTACAAAGAGGGGGTTCAAGACAATTTTTGAGACGAGACAATTTTTGAGTAAATTGTCTTAACTTGAGACAAAAGAAAAAAATACATATTGTCTTAAATATTGTCTTTAAACGAGTCTCTCAAATTATTGTCTTAAAAATTCTTTGTAAAGACAATATGAAACATAAATATTTTTGTCTTTTTAAAGACAATTTCACTTTTGTCTCCTTAGAGACAATAGTTGGAATTAAAAACAACATGAAAAAATGTATTATAAAAAATTATTATTATTTTAAATATTTTTTTAGTGTGATTTTCAACATTCAATGTTTTCATATTCTCATGTTTGCAAAGCATAATGTTCATAAAAAATAAAAAATAATAATGTGTCGTAATCCGAATTTAGAAAATTAATGCCAATAAGTATTTTTTATTTATAGTTTATAAAACTGTTCGTACAATCATGAGCAACACATACATCATAAGATGGAGCAAGTTGAACAACTATTATGGCCAATCTTATCCCTAAAAGCCAGTGGAATATACCCAACTACCAGCATAACTCTTTCGAGCATGGCAAGGTAGTTTGACAATGAATTGACTCAATTATTTGGACTGGACAATTATGCTTCAGAGTGGGAACTTTCTTGTTGTGTGCTTGTGTCTGGTCCTCTCAAAGGCTGATAACCTTTCATTGTAACAATCCACTAAATCTTGTACTTTGTTATTGATGAACGATAGGATTTTGAAATTGTCTTGAGCATAGAACAATCTTTCGAGATTTTGATACAATTCTGGAGGGAGCTGAATTCTTCCTCTAAGATAACTAGCAGTGTGAAAGCAAAATTTTCCTACAGGCAAACAATATTAGATTTAACAAATAAATTCATTTTCATCATTATATAACAAAAATAGTCACTGCAATAATTTGTGAGAGGAATCATATATTGCATAAACTGTACATGTAACTAAATGGCTTTGTAAGCATTCATATCTTGTTGGTGCTAGCAATCACTACCCTATGAAATTTGATGAACACTTCCAAATAAAAGAAACAATTGTTGAACTTGAAGGTTTATTAAAAGAAGCCATAATATAAAAAAATACTGTCAAAAAATGATGAAGGTAATATGCTGAAAACAGCAACCCAACGATTGGTCCCATGCAATGTTGGACAAAGATAGTCTTGTAAAAGACAATTTGTTAGGATATTCATCAATACCCTATACAGTTAAAAGAAAAGTGGGTAAAAAAATATTAACTGTATTCATGTCTAAATAAGATAGATATTCAATCAAACTTCTCCTGTCTTCCCATTATTTACCACACATTTTTCCAGGCAAAGTTGACAATGGTTTGAAACAATTACATATGATAATAGACCATCATAGATAATTCTTTATACTTGATCTGGATCAGCTATTCAAAGAATTGCCACTGTTTGCACTTTGTGGATGTAAAAAAATCTGGTCCAAGTCTGTGTCAAAAAAATTGCTTTAACTACCATTTAGTGTTGAGCAGTCTAAAAGTGCAGTTATGAATTAAATGAATACATTTATGCATCTCTAGTTTCTAAGTAGTTTAGCATACTAAACTAGAAATTCTTATGTTCATAGTTTGGGCATATGGGTTCTTCTGGCTTCTTAATGTTATCTAGGATATTTCTGTTCTAAATTGCAGACACCATGCAGAGAAATTAAGTATTATGAGGAAGCTTACAATTGCTTCCTATTAGGAAATGGAAAAATTAAACAGGGGCTTCTAAATTTAATTTCTTCTTATTGTTAATTTTTTTCATACATAAACCCCCACTATTTTGTTTCCAATATATAAAAAATAGAGATAGCATGTAAGAGTGAATTTCCACGGATGTTCCTTGAAATACAAAAGATTGGGATATTATTTCTTTGATACTAGAGCCTCTTATGAATTCTAACTTGGATTAATACTCAAAAAATATCTAGTTCTGCAAGCAATTAGTTTTAGTAGTCTACTCGTATGTTTGATATAATAATAATAATACCACTCCCCAATTCAGAAACTTGAGAATACCAACCTGGTTACTCCACGGTACATTGATGCTCTAGAAAATCCACTGCTCTTTCTACACGATACAATAACAGAAGTAGTGCATCTTATGGCAAATAGGCATACCTTCTAAGAGATGCAACATATTCTTGCCTCGTCATATGTTTCATCTCCTCAACCTCTTTCTCGTAATTGTTAATCTGCCATATTAATCCAAGTTTGTTATTTCCTTGATAACCAGAAATATGTTGCAAAAACAAATATAGATCATTGTATTATAAACAGTAGCTAGTCGAGCCAGAATTATTTCTACATTCAAGCAATTAATTATACATTGGTAGATTCAATATTTTCTTTATTTTTGAAGATCAAGATGTGATGTCCACTTCAAAATATTATACAAGAAATACAGTTTAGTATACCATTCCACTTGGTTTCCTCCTATAAGAAAAATAAATTATGCTCTATATTTAAGAACTTCTTTCTCAATAGACCTTAATCCAATTCTTCTATTTTATTTCTTCTCTTTCCTAACTTCAACTACACCTCTTAGTGACACTGTAAGGCTGAAAGGCCACTTAGAAAACCTATAAGGTAGCTTCTCTAAATCTTTACCGTCGGTAGATTCTTTGAAATTTGCCTATCCTCCTTAAAATGAAAAGGAGAAGCGCCAGTGATAATTATGTGTCTGTGGAATACTGAATTGAAATGAAACATGCAGTTGCCAGTTTAAACGTGTCCATAGAAAACTCGAATGAAATGAATAAATTCAAAATCTGAATCATACAGGAAAGTTGGTTGTAGTAGTTGTGCCCCAATATTTAAGAGCTGCAAGATCATAGGCCTAGTCACTTTGTCTTCTTTGTCATACCCACCTGTGATTTTTCGAATAAAAGACTCCATTAAAAATGTAAAATAGATTTTGCTCAAATTTTCAATGTATATACATTCTATATTTACACTCTTTTAACATGGAACTTACCCAAATGGACTGAGGATAATTGAATCCAAATAGTGCCGCCCATACATGTGAGACAACCATACAAAATTTTACCAGTCAGCTTGTATAACTAACCAATTGAGATGCGGAAGACTTAGAAATGACTCACTTCTACCACCCAATCCAAATATGTTTGACTTAGTACGCATTAATTACACTGCTGCATCAAAAAGTGATGATAAATTCCTAGTGGTCTGAAATTAATAGCCGAATTAGTTCAGGTACTGATTGTCTGTGTTATTTTATCATTATCTAACCTTGTCAACCCTTTCTGTCTAGCCCTCTCTCCTGTAGTTGTTGTCCCACAAGTGAGCCTCATATCTTCCAGTCCACCTGTGTCTGCAGTAGCATTATATAAAATCAGTTACAGTAATTCAAAGCCAATTATAGCTGATTTGGAGCTTCCACAATTCACACTGTTTGGAGACAAACTTCTTTAGTTACAAATTGATTTTATAAGGAGGCATTAGTTGACAAAGTGGGGCACTAATTTGTGGTAGAATCTTGCCTTGAATAGCTTTGATTATTCTGGGAATGCAGTCAGCTTGCTTATGGGAGCTCTGGAATTGGGACCTCCTTTGTGCTATAAAAGGAGGCATTTGGCCATTGTAAGGCACTCCTCTTTCCTAATATATTTCAGCTGTAGTGTTCAGTTACAGCAAACATCAGGTCAAACTTGGAGAATTGTTCACAGGTTATCACTTATTGTTGCAGGTTTTTGGTGTGGTGGCATGCTACTATCTAATCATGTAGTATTGCTTATTTTGTCAATAAAAATACAGTACTTCAATGTTATGCGTTGTTGATAATCTTTTCGTAGTGTGTAAGCTAGTTACAATTTATTTTGGTAGAGGTTATCACACACTAGAATTACTTAAATAACCCAAAACAATCTACAATCATCTTGTATAGATTCACCTCGGAGTTCATTAGAACCCTAATAAACTTGGTTACAGTTCCTATTCTTTATTAAATAACTAGCCACATGTACCTATCACAACATTGAGATTAAATTTCTTAAAAAAGGCACAATATTTTTTGGATCTAATCACAAAAAATTTAATGATGTCAATTTTTTCATTTTTGGTTACTTTTTTAATAATTTTAGCATATGTAATGTGTATATAAAACATAAAAGAAAATTTAAATGACTTTAAAAGTTTCATATGCGATTCTTCTTCTTTATTTTGTACTTTGGCTTAAAGAGCAGAACTTTTCTGGAAAAGGTGACCAACCCTCCCCTTTCCCCTTTGAATTTTTCTTTGACCATGGTGAATGCTAATAGAATTTCAAGCTCTGTTTATAAGGAATAGATGAGATCTGTTAAAATTCAATAAAGAGCTAATTCAATTTCCAAACCCCTTACCCACTCCTTTCACACGAGGACAGGCTGTGAAAGAGCTAAACCCAAGAAGTAAAGCTCTACAAAGGCACGTGAGACATCTCCTTATAGTGCAGCAAACCAGGAAACACCCAATACCAGACCTGCGGAATCCCAGAACTCGTTTCAATGGTAATTTCCTTGCTGCGAAGTCCAAAGTTATGCTTCAGAGAAATGGGTCAACTTCTACATTCAAAGAATTGAACAAAAGTCCTATGAGAAGACCTTAAATAGATAAACCTTCAAGAAACTTTCCATGAAGAAAGGCTACAAAATTCCTTGAAATCAGCTACCAATCTAAAGGAAACAAGTCCAAAGTTGCATGGACACGGATACAGTATCAGATACGGATACGGCCATTTTTTAAGACCCCCAATATGGATACGGCTGGATACGACATTCATAAAAAAACATACACATATATTTTCTAAGTTATTAGAGGAGATTTTCGTTACTTTAAAAGCAAATAAGAAAATATAAATTAACATTTAAATATTAATAATTTAGTAAAGATTAAATAGTTAAATATATATTAATAAATTTTATTTATATTTAAAGAATAAGTTTTTTTTTTTTTAAATCTCTAACATTTAAACAATATAATATAAATATAAAATTATAAACAAATAACTTTTTTAAATTTAAAAAAATTAAAACACCAAAAAAATAGTAGAGTTGTATTGGAAGAAGACTTAGAAAAATGGGTTGCTAAAATAGAAAAACATTTCATTTGTCTTCCTCATTTGGTGTAGGTTTTATTTATACAAAACAAAACAAAAAATTGCATGATTGAAGTTTTTAAGATAATATTTTGGAAGATTTGCGTCAACTTTTTTGAAAATCAAATCACATAGTATCCAACACGGCTAGAAAATCAAGGTCTTTTTGGGCACATGTGGTTAAGGTATCCAACGTGTATCCATGGCGTATCGCAAAAGTATCATGCTCGAGATCTCTGAGGATCGTGTTGCAGGAGAGGGCAGTATCAGCTATTAAGGCTCTTGTTTACTAATTTGGACACCTTCATTTGCTGCTGTAAACAAACTAACTTGTTTCCAAAATGAATTCTGAAATCTGCTCTTGCCAAAATGTGTTCAAAAATCCCCAAAAATCAAGACCTTTGAGCAGAGTTTCCAATCTTGAAAAGGTTGCCTTGGCAGAAAAAATGACCTTGTCATCAAACTCTGATATCTGCATCCCAAAACAAGCAATTACCCCCTTAAAAAATATCTCCTCAAAAAAAGAAACTTCACATCTGATTTCTAATTAAAATAGTAAAGAAATAACTCAGAATGAAACTTTTGAGAATAAAATAATTGGTGTGAAGAGGCATCACATCCTGAAAATAAGCAATCTAAAAGCATTTGCAGTCCTTACTTAATAAAACACTAATAACCCTCGCAGAGAAAGCATGCCACCAAGACTCCTTGAATGCGATTTGGAAAACAGACATATGCATGCATAAACTGCTCTTCAAATT
>VDFB02289324.1:0-51990 GCA_007258455.2 Sequoia sempervirens | reverse complement strand
GATAATGCAATGAAATTTGACTCTTTTAATTTCTCCTTTAAAATATTCCTTTTTAATTGCAACAAGATAGTTTGCACATTCTCATCCAACGTTTATTGAACAATGTGAGAAGGGATAGTGAGGAATATTCAAATAAGATAATAAACCAGAGTATTCTAGGTAGTCTATAATAGGATGCCCTCTGGACAAAAACAACACTCATCTAAATAGTTTTTGACATATTTTCTACTTCCATTGCTTTTCCAAATTGAGCATCAAGTGTACCTTTACATGTAGCAAGGTTTGACATTCTTTGGTCATGCTCTCCATAATCTGTGACATACCTAACATGAAGACATTCTTCCTTTGATTTCCATCATACAACTAATTATTCCTTTGCATCTATGATTTTCTTTTCATAAACTTTACTTATATGCTTTTCTATATTGTCAATCTTTAGCTACATCTTGTCTCTTCCACATTTCCAACTACAAATCGTACATTTGGCCAATGTTGCATTTTCAATATCATTTTCTTTCCCATTCCCCATTGGTACAATGAATGGGTACTTTTACAACCAGCCAAGTTGAAAATTCCTTGTCATTTCCCACTCGTGCCCCATTTTTTATTTTCTTCTTTTCTTGCTACCAACATCATCCTCATCCAAGTCAATTATCTCATTCTAGCATACTTCTATGGTATTTCCATCCTCATTTGATACATTTTGATTTAACTCAATGACAATATCAACTTGACCTTCTGGTGGCGGTGAGGTATTGTGAATGCCTTCTTCATTAATATTTGGTGGAAGAGTTGATGATGTAGCTCCATCTTGATATGATGGATTAGAAGCTTTGGAAATTCCAAAGTAAGACTGTATGGTACCTCTATTTCTAAGTTTGGGGAATTTTGATGGCCTCCTAGTCTCTTCACCACCCTGAGGAGTGGAATGAGCCTCACCCTTGTTGCTCGACATATTGATCTCTCACTTCAAATAAAAACTAGAAAAGAATGTCTTTTTGTTTAAGGACATAGAATATAGATCACATTCCCTACTCAATGTCATCTTTAACTTTAAGACTGAAGCAAGAATGGAAAAGAGATAAAGAAAACTTATTATTATAAATAATAACACTATGAACAAATGATCACTCACCTTTAAGTCTACGTTTTCAGCTTTTGCTGACTTCCAAATTGAGAAGTTGAACCTCAGAACTAAAGAAAATGTGTAAGAATATATGACAGTTTTGATTGTATTTATATCAATCCATATTTGGCAAATTCTGCATAATTTTTAAATGGTATATTAAAAATTTGGTGAATCTCACGTGCTTATACAACAATATGTTGTAATTTTCAAGGTGAAATGTGTCCTCAAATGTAATTATTTTTAAAATGTTATTGGCTCAATAGGTCCTCATAAGCAGCTATTTCTAAATTTTAATTGGCGAAATAGGTCTTCACAAGCAACTATTTGTAAATTTTAATTGACGAAATGGGTCCTAATACAATGTTGTTTTAATAGTATTGGCAAATATGTAGGTGTTTTATTACATGCTTCCGGGATTCTAGAAAAAAATATTAGTTAGTCCATTTAAAATGAGTAGTTTGTTATAATGAATTTGTTGCTTAAATAAGCCTCATTAAAAAACTCATTGGAAAATGGACATGCATTGGACCTATAGTTCATAAAATTTGGGCGATTTGGACACCTTGTTGGTTTGTGCAAATTCACCAATTTTGACTTGGCCAATTTCTAGAATTCACCAATTAGCGAAGATTCACCACTAAATTTTTCCCTATGTAGGATTACCATAATTATCTCATAACTTGACACAACCACACATCAAATGAAACTTGCAATTCAAATAGACATATATTGTAAACAATAATTATTAAATTCTATAACAATATTTTTGTATTTATACAAGATATAATAGGTTTCACACTAAAAGGAAAATCAAGTAACAATTATGTAAAACCTTAATAATAATAATAAAGATTTATAATCTTAAGTTTCTAATCTAAAGAATTATATATAGGGTTCATTGAAGAGTTGATGTTCTTGAAATTATATTAGGACAAGAGTAATAAGGCTCACCAAAATATTCAAATAGTTAGTAACATTAGGGTAAATGTAAGGAAAGGTGTCTCAAGAATTGTAGGCAAGGCTGGACCGTACACCATCAATGTTCTTTTGGTGTATATTGACCACCTTAAAAGTTAGAACTCAAAGACCTTAATTAGTAAGAATGGATTAGAAAAGAATTTGTAGAGGTTTCAAATAAAGTGGAACTATTTTATGTAGAAGTCTTTAACTTTCTCTATCTGATAGGGGAAAAAAATATCAATTTTGAATTGTTGTATTAGGGTACTAAGGTTTCAATATTGTGAAATTTCATCCTACAATCCTTCCAACATCAAGAACTAATGAAATTATTTGGAATTCCATCTATCAAATAGTAAAGAGAATCTTAGGATTCATGATGCCTTGGTAAACATTCAAGGTCAAGAGATAATTAGGTGCCCCAAGTTGGATCAACTTTAAAGTGGCTACAAAATTCATCTAATACTCACATGATTGTTTGGTCTTCCACTATAGTTTCTTGCATACAGTATTAAGAATTCAAACTTCCACATTATGAGATTTAATATTGATTGGTCACATTGTGTGCAACCCAACTTCCCATTTACTCAAGTTGTTTGGTGGCCCTTCAAAGTGTGATATGTTATTGAGGCATTGAAAGACAATAGCAAACAAATCTCTAACTTATAATGCATCTTTAAATCAATCCATTGGCATTCCTTTATTATAATAAAATCATGTTTTGAAATGAAAAGAATGTTTATCTTATTTTGAGAGAGCCAACCGGAAGGTGGTGGTTCCTATTAGGCCTCTATCACCTAATATTGCCCAAAACATCCCTTTAGAACATGAACTGTCTCATCTAAGATGGTTGGAAAATCAGCCATCCTCATCTATTGTGTATGTATTGTTGACTTCCATTCCAAACAAATGTAAAGTTGTTATAAAACATTTTTTCAATTGATTACACATACACACACACACACATAAAAGAATATTTTGAATACCACCTTCAAACATATGTTTATCATCTTTATTAATGTAATCTACAAAATAAAAGTTAACCTACGCAAATATAATAATCTAATGCATCATTCTTTAAATATTTTACATACCAAAAATGAAAAACACAAATAATATTTTTTATAGACAAATTGAATTGTACTCTCTAACATATTAACTTATAAATATTTTTCTATCAACATGACGATTACACCTCTTCTATGCAAGTGCTAGTTTTACCCAATCATTAATTTATTTAATTATTTCATATTCATTTAAGGTCTTCCAAATGAAAATCCGTCTGCTCTTATCTTCTATGAGAGATTCTTAATCTGCTTAGGCTGGAGAATATTTGCGCATGATGATGAGAAATAAAATGCAGAGTTATAATCTAAAGAGTTTAAACTGCAGTTACAGATGGTGGTCAGGTGGACAGAAAATTAATTGAATGCTTACCAAACCTGTACAAGCGAAGGATTCATTGATTTAAATTATATCCTCTATTATTGTGGGGAAATGGCCTTCCCGAGTTTACTTTTCTTTGCCGACATTTCGAATTTCAGTGACAGGTTGACGATAATAAATGAGATCTAGACTGCCAACACCGTGTGACCGATGATACTAAATTAGTTTTCTTTAGGTACATTTCAAATGGCAGGGCTACAGCTTCAAAATAATAAATGAGATCCAGACCACAGAGATCAAAGTTGATGATGAAATAAAGGAAAATAGAAAAAAAAAGTTTGTGATTCATGATTTTTCTTTTCTCTACATATATTTCAAGTGGTAGTGTCATAGCTTCACAGTAATAAAAAATATCTAGATTGTCCAGATTGTCAACAGTTAAAGTTGGTGATGAAATAAAGAAAAATAGAGAAAAATGGTGTGTGATCCAGATTATCAAGTTAACTGACTTCTCAATTGAACAGAGTTAATCTGTGATTTCATCTTCATGATTTTTTTTTTTCACTACATTTAAAATGATAATGACATACTTTCACAATAATAAATGATATTTAGACTGCCAACTATCTAAATTGGTGAAGAAATAAAGAAAAGTAGAGTACAATAATAAATATGGAAGAAAAATGGCAATGGTGTTATCTTTCTTCTCGGGTCCTTCAACTGACATTGGCACAATGTTACATCCATGCTTTGTGGAACGTGCGATCATATGAATTAAATTGTAGAGAAATTGATACACTTTTTGTATAAATATCTTAAAGGGTGCTAATTACTTGTGATTTAATTTCTTAAGATATTTAAGAGTTAGTGCAATATAAATAGACTTATTAATAGATACTAGCAATCACACCTTGGTGTGCAATGGGTATGCCAAAGAGGTGTGGAAGGTCCATAAGGTTTATTGTTTAGACAGAGAGACAAGGATAAAAAGAGGGAGAAATGGGGAGAGATAAAGAGAGGTAAGATAGAGAGGAGGGAGAGAAAAGGAGAGAGATAGGTAGAGGAGTGAGAGAGATAGGTAGAGAGGGAGAGAGTTAAGAAAATGTTAAAATAAGCATTAATTAAGTTTTAAGAAGGAAAAAAATATATCATTTAAACAAATGTAAATTCAACAAGTGTTAAAAAAAGTCACTTTCTCATTTTATCTCACATTGAAAAAATATATATTTATTTTTAACTACAACTAAATAAAATTCCCCTTTCAAAAATTCAACGCAATTTCTTTTTTTTCTTTTTCTAAAAAAGACACATAGCTTTCACATTATATGCTGATACATTTTTACTTGAATGCTAAAATTCTCATATACAATTCATGTCCTACTCAATCTCCAACAACTAGGATAGAATTTCCAATAAATACTCAGCTAAAAGAAAATGAACCATCATAAATGAAAGCTACTTTAATTGTAGTTTCTAATAGATGTCCAACCATCATAATTGATAGATACCCTTAAATATTGGATAACCTTCTAGCAATATATTATGGCATGTCCAATAAAGATGCAAATAAGTTTTTTTTCATTTATGAGAATCAATGTTATTACATTAAAAATTAAAGATATAGATAGGGTGATATAAAGAGATAGAGAGTGATAAGGAAAGAGATAGGGAGAGAGATAGGGAGAGAGATAGGGAGATAGAAGTAGAGAAAGATATGGATAAAATGAGATAGAGAGAAATTACCTTAGATATAGATAAACTATTTAGATATTCTCATATATAATAAAAAATATAACTATGATGATATTTTAAAAATAAATTTAATAATTTACATTATATAAAAAATATAGTAGATAATAATGAAACAATTTATATTATATCCAATATTATATATAATTTAAGGTGTACTATTTTCAAATACTATACATTAATTATGTATTATATTTTATTTACATTTAATAATTTATATTATTAAATATAATATATAATTTTAAATATAGCTATAATATTATTTTAAAAATAAATTTACATTATATGAAACACCTATATAACAATAAATTTTTTTGATAAGCATTATAACTCGAACAAATTGGTCAAAGTAACTGTGAAATGAAATTCAAGATGAAATACTAGTGACTTAAAACTTAAATCTATATAATATAATGTATCTTCCTTGTTTACTTATCATTAAATTTCAAACTTAAATCTTAATTAGAAATTAAAATAGAATAAACTAAATGCAAAGTCAAAATATACCAAAATCCATATATTAATTAAAATATACATTTTAAAAAATTAATAATAAAACTTAAATAAAAAGTAAAATTGTATTTTTTAATTATTTAAAAATAAGATATGTACATAAAAAATATAATTTATATATTAAAAAAATATTGTAATTAATTAAATATAAACTCAATATTAACAAATAAAAAAATTATTCTAAAATTGCATTTAAATATAGATAAATTCTTAAATACAATATAAAAATTACAAATGTACTTCAAATAGAATATTAAAATAAAAATAAAATATAGTTTTATATTCATAGTCACAAGTAAAATAAAACTTTAAAAATAAAAAGAAAAAAAGAACCGTATCAAAAAGATAAAATATTTTTCAATTTTGATTATGTAATTTTTTTAATGTTTTGATATAATAGAATTTGGAAGTTTCATGTTTTTAATGTAAAATATTATTAATTTTTTTTTAAGAAAATAATCAATATTTTAAAGACAAATGTAAAATAGAAATATAAAAACTAAATATTTTTTAAAAATACAATAATAATGAAGATTTTTAATGATATTCAAAGTAATATAAAATTGTAAATTATAGATATAAGATTTAAAGATATTATTAAATATTTTTTAAAATCAAAGATCAAATTTTTATTCAATTTTTTTCTTTCAAATATTTAAATTATTTTATATAAAACTTAAAAACAACATTCACAAGAACATTTGAAAAATCAGTAGCATTTAAAGTTTTTTTAGGTGAATATCCCATAGCATGTAGTCTACAAATAAGTTCATATAGGAGGAAAACAATGTTGCAAACAATTTGCACCATCACATAGCTCTTACATCCCCACAAATTCATATGTCTTTATATAAAATATTACGTTAAGATGTTCCTCAATTGCCCCTTCAAGGAAACCTCAATGTTGAATCTCTCTATTTATAACATACTTGAAAATCCCACCTGACAGAGAAACTAGTTTTTTGTATACATGAAAAAAACATTCTACATTAGCTTACACTAGAAAGAAAACTTTCACTTAATGATTAGAACTCACAGTATGCCATCTATAGTTATCTCTAGTCAGAATATTATAATTTTGTGTAACATGATGATCCTTGGTGACTTACTAGATCACTTTATATCTAGTTATCAAGTGAAAAAAATAATATCACCTACAGAGAAGCAAATTGTTTGTTTCACCTTACCTGAAAATGGAAGAAATTTTGTAATATATATTCCTATGTCCATACCCAAGCGAAAAAAATTGTAGTACTATTGTACCTATACACGTACCTATATTTGTACCTATACCCGAACTGGTAACTTAGGAAAATTACAATCTACCATGTTCTTTTTAGTAAAATGGATAATTAAGACCATGCATGGAGAGGAGCTTACACAAGTATTGATTTAACATTAAAATTTAACAATTTAAATTAAGGAATGTCAAATTGGAAAGAAATATCTTTGGTAGATTCAAATGATGTATCAATTCCCTATTTTGTAGATTTGGGGGCTTCACTTCTATTTTCCTCCTCCTAAGTGGTCTTTCTTCAAGGATGCATGTTATTTGATTGCAAACACATCATAGGTATCTCCTATCTTATGAAGCTTCTCTATTAAAAATAAATTGGGCTAGAAAATGCAAGTCATGTTTTTCTAGTTTTTTCTATTATGAATGTTATAACAAAATTATAGATTATACAAACCTAGACCCATGCCAAGTTTAATATAATTATTAATATTTGATTCAATCTTTTGTTTATTTAAAAGTCAAGAGTAGGTGGGATTTTTGGATGGGGCAGAAAAATATCAAAATAAATAGAAATTGAAGAACAAGGATAAAGTCACTTATGCTTTGTCATATAAGCCTTTGTGCCAATCCCTCATAATTGATGTCTTATTGTTTGCATTTGATATATAGGCTAATTAAGTTTGGAAGGAAAATATTAACCTGTGGGTGAAATTTTACACATTTAAGTGCCTCTCTATTGCTTTTCATCTAGCAGAGAAGTTGAATTCATTGAATTTAAAATGAGTTCTCTAGAAATTTAGTCAAAAAAATGTGATTATGTTTTATCATTCCATTTGGAACCTAAGAATTGTTGAAATTTGTAATCTTTAGTAGCAACATTCAAATGCATTAAATGTTGTGTTAGAAGAGATCTGTTGGGATCTTCCATCCCCCTTTGTCATGTCTGGCATCCACACTGGCCAGTTAATATTTGTGGCAGGAAATTAATTCTGGTGGTTGAATTTGAAATTGAGTGGTAGTTTTTTGGAAAAGGAAAGAAAGAAAAAAAGGTAGAATAGAATGTTTTTTATAGAAGAAGGGTAAGGAGAAATGTTCAGCAGAATAGAGCAAAAGAAGGAGAAGAACTTGTAGCAATAGAAGATATTGCAAAGAGTGGAGAGGTCCAGAGCTCTGGAATATTTGCAGCTGGAACACAAAACAACACACAAAAAGCTTAGTTGCACTGAAATCTAGGCAATTTATTGTATGAAGTAAATACAAAGCCATAGCTCTGTTTTTTGTTTGTAAATATTTATTTAATGTAACTTTTGTGTATGAATGAAATAGAAAAAAAAATTTCCTCCTTGTTGTCTCCTTTTCTCTATATGTGTTTTTCATAGTTTCCCACTTTAGTAGGGATCTTTCTCATAGAAGAATTCTAGTTTAAGGAATAGATAGATTGATGTAAAGGTATTAGCATAATCTAATTTCCAGATTGATTTATCTTTTGCCTGCAATAGATCTGACTCAAATAAGAAATTTTTTCCCTTGTTTTGTTGTCCAATCCTAGAGTAGATTATTAGTAAAATGGATTTTTTTTGGTAAACAAAATAATTTGGAGAGATTTGATCTACCAACAGTTTTTGGACTTTGAAAAAACATGGGTCTAAGTGGCTCCAATAATGGAGTCATGAGATTATTTTTTTGTTTAATTGATCATGTTTTCCCTTCTTGTGCTGCCCAGGCATAGGGTAAAGTTTGAGTTTGATGGTAAAATTTTCATTAAATAAAATAAATTGTGGAGATATTATGATAAACTTTAAGAAATTTAAGAATGAAGTTACTAACTATGGCCTGTTGGCCTGTTGAAAATAGTGGAGCCATGGGCTTAAGTTTTTTGTTTTAAATTTTAATTGATAATTTTTCCCTCCTTTTCCTACACAAGCTCCCAGTAAATTACTTGTTGGATGGAATTTTTTTCTACAAAGAAAATAACTTGGAAAGATATTATGAAGCTTTGAAAAATTTTAGAATTAACCATGGCTTGTTGGTCTACTAAGATTTTCTGGACTCTATCAAAAGATGTGGATCCAATTGGCTTGAATAGGGGAGTCGTGAGCTTAATTTGATTTTTTTCTTTTTAGGTTGTTGTTCAAGTACAAAATATTAAATAAATAAGGTTTATTTAAGTAAATTTCTAAGAACAAAATATTTAAGGGAAGAAAGAGTCAATAGTTATGGCAAGATTTGTCATGTACCTCCTCTCCACTTCCCACCCATCATCCAATTTAATCTAAGGACATCTAGTTCAAAAAAATTTGAGTCTAATCACAACTTTCTATACCTACTGTAAACTAGAAAGAAGAATCCCTACACCAGAAAATATAAGAATGTGAAGCCAAACTATAGAAACCAAAAAAACTGAATATTTGAATGCTCATAGAATTTCTTTGTCTTTTTTGTTTCAAGACAAACAAAAAAAAAAAATCAAATTGAAAAGAAATGGCATTACAACAATAATGAAATAATTGTTTAGAAAATACACAGAAGGAACTTTTGTAAGTTAAAAAAAAATTTAAACCAATAAAGTGTCCAAGAAAAATACCATCCTTGAAGTTAGTGAAACACAAGATACTTATACTTGAATACAAAAATCACTTCCACCAAGCCTCTTAACACATAAAAATACATTTATAACTAACTTCCTACTTTAGCTCTTTTGTCTTTTTCACATGAGAAAAATTGTTCCTAATAGACCCATAATATTTCTAATAGGCACAAAGTACCATTATCAATAATGTAAGGTAACTTTTAAGTCCTGAGTGCATGAGAAACCCTTGGGTGAACAAGGGAAATTCTACATTATACCTTATTTATATATTGTTAGAACTTCTATTTTTGAGTTTTAATTACTCTTTGACAAAACTCTTGGTTAAGAAAACCTTTCCAATCCACTTAAGCCTGCAATAGATCATCTTCTCATATATTACACCCTTTAGGTGACTTGATCTAGGAATAGTCTTCTCAAATATAACAATGGAAAGAGATGCGAAAGGAAACAACAGCTAGGCTCAAGTGATATATGTCCAATGGTTAATAATGTATAGTTAAGCATTCCCAAAGTTTAATTGAATCCAACCAATCAAAGGCCAAGTTTAAATGTTGTAAAAGTGAAGAAATCTTCAAATGTTCAACATAAACCAAGCTAGCACCACACCATCTTAAACAAAATCCATAACATCCCCAAGATCTATGAAATAAAATAAAACCTATATTACTAGTCTAGTTGTTTCAAATAAAGAAAAATATACCTAGGAATATGTGGCCATTTTTGTATATATGCAAATAATTTATAAGTAATAATTATATGACATGAAAATTTTTGAGGAAAAATATTCTAAGCATAATATTATTACTTAAATGGAATCTTGATCACAATAATTGCCACATATGCCTAGGTATAATTACTATTGTTGTAATATTACCATACATTTTTTCTTGAGCTATGGATGATACTTTCTCTCTCTATTTCTATTTTTTGCATGATGCATATAATTGCTTGTAGAAATTGTTCATTTCTGGCTGTGAATATAATTACGCTAGTATTGTCTCTAATGAGGCACTTGACGATGTGTACTTGGAAGAGGTTGGAATTTCCTATAGGGTTAGGGCACACCCTCTGTAGTACTAGCTTCGAACTTACCACCTCCACCACGATCGTTTGCCTTGTCATCCCTAGTTGTAGCTCATCCACCTTCTCAAACATCGGCTTCCTCAAATTCCCCCTCAATGCAACTACCACCTATGTCACCATGATAATAAATCCTTTAGATCCTAACTTCCTCGAAGCACTGACTTTCTCTTCTAGTTACAGAAGGAATCCTGCAAAATACACTAAATTAGTTTTAGAAAATTCTTCAAAACCCCAAATTATTCACACACTAATTTCTTCAAACCCTGATTCTTCATATCCTACAAAATACACTAAATTAGCTTTAGAAAATTCCTCAAAACCCCAAATTCTTCATACACTAATTTCATCAAACATTAGTTTTTTGAATTCCTAATATCCTCCATATTTCACAGAGAACCTATTCAATTCACGAAAATGTTTTCACAAAATTTTCAAACACTAGTCTCCTCGTGAGATCATGAATCAAATTTCGCTGAACAAAATAAATTTTCTTTTGGAAAATTCTTTGGACTCCAATTTACACAAACCTAAATTTCCTTCAGAGATCACAACGTCAACCCTTGCAAAAAAAAAAAAACCAAAAGAAAATCACCATTTTTTTTTCTAAAATGTGGGTTTTATGGTCATTTATTTGTCAAGGAAAGCTAGACTTGGAATTTGAATGCAATAACAATAAGTCAATTCTCACCTTGAGTTGAAAGAGATATAGAAATTGAGTCAGGGTTTGAAGATTATTCACCAGTAATGGCGGAGAAATTGGGGGAGTAGGAGTTTATGGTCGAGTTGTGCAATGGCTTCCATCTACTGGTTGATACAGAGAAAGGCATGATAACTTTGTAGAGTTCGAAGAAGAATGTTGCTCTTCAGGGAGTGGAGGAAATGAGTGAAGATTAGTTCGTAGCAATTATTATAGCTCTTGATCGAGTTCTTGATGAAAATGGAGGAATGGTGACGATCATTCAAACAATTTCAAGTATTCTTTATAGCAAACTCCTCACAATAGATGGACAAAATGAGCTTGTGAAGCTCAAATAGGATACACCTTCGGCCTAAAAAATGAGTTTGTGAAGCTTAAATAGGTTACGCCTTCAACCTAGAAAATGAGGTCATGGAGCCTAACAAGTAAATTAATTGTTGTAATGGTAAAATTTATATATTTATGTTATTTGTTCTAACGTTTTGAGTATTACATTTTTATTTTATAAAATCTCACTATTCTTTCTACATAAGGGATTATATAATTAATATTGATTTTTGATTGCTTATTATTTAATTGAATAGATAACCAATTATTATTTAAAAGTTAATTCAATTTTATTTTAATTGTAATTTAATTTTAAGAATTAATTAATTTTGATCTAATTAATATTATAATATAATTTATATTTATATTGATCTTAAGTTAATTATTATTGAATTCAAATACATAACCAATAACTATTTTAAAAATTAATTTAATAATTTATTGTAATTAATTAATTTCAATATAAATATTACAATGATATAATTTCAATGCTAACAATAAATATAATTTATATTTAGTTGATAGGCTATTTTGTTTGAAGTTTCTACCAAGAATTTCATCAGCCCAGCCAAGAATTGGATTTGTCGGCGTCGGAGATGTCCCAACCAGTGGCGATTTGATCGAGTTTTTTGGTGGCGACATGGAGCTTGGGAATCACATGGGTTGGCAATGGTGGATTTGGTGTCCACAATATGTAGAAGTTGAACCATAAGTGTTTGCTTGTGAGAATGTTTAATCATTCTATCATTGTTTTATGATGGGGGCGTGTAGAGTAAATGCGAGCGCACGAAGTAAATGCAATATTGAGTATTGTAGTGTGGGAAAGTATACTTTGTTTAAGTTGTATTGTTGAACTAGCCATTGTGGTGTTAGTTTCATAGCAGAGTATTTCCATGGTCAGTTTCATAGTAGATTGGAGGGTTTTCAAACTGTTGTTCTCTGCAATCTATAAGTCATTTTATATGGGTGTTTTGCATAGATGATTTATTGATTTTTTTATGTTAAAACTGTTATTCTCCAGAAGTTGTAAGTCGTTTTACATGGGTATTGTAGTGTGGGAAAGTAAAGTTGGAAATGTGCAAGACAATATATTGACTAAGTTGCATTGTCGAAAGAGCGATTGTGGTGTTGATTTGATAGTAGGTTATTCTAAAAATCGTCTCCTTTGGTTCTGTGGTTCATTTGATAGGAGACTATTGTAAAAATCGACAGCGTCGGCTCTGTTTTATAGGAGATTGGAGGGTCTTGAAACTGTTGTTTTGTGCTATCTATAAGTCATTTTACATGGGTGTTTTGTATAAATGATTTATTATTGTTTATGTTAAAACTATTGTTGTGTGGAATATGTAAGTCATTTTACATGCGTGTTTGGCGTTATGGTTTTGTACACTTAAATCTTCTTTCTTTCATCAAAAAAATATGGTTAAGGTTAGTAATTTGTTTGTCCCTCGTTTATTGTTTGTTGTTATCTCTGTGCATCTTTGGCCTTTCCTTGGTCAAAAAATATGGTTAGGGCTAGTAATTTTATCACCCCACATTTCTTTTTTTGGCTATCTCTATGCATATTTTTCATTACAGTCATTAACATGGGACCAATTGTAGATTAACATAGGAGTGATTGCATAAATATATGGGCTTATACCCATTACCATCTAGGAGCAATTGTAGTTAAATCTTATTTCTTTGGTAAATAAATATGGTTAGGGTTTGTGATTTTATCACCCTCTATTTATTGTTTTAGTTATCTATCTTCATCTTTTTCATTACACCCATTAAGATAGGACCAATTGCAAATTAAGATAAGAGTGATTGCATATGTATATATATGCAGAGGGTTAGTATGAAAGCAGAAACATGTTGGTCATAAAATTAGTTTGGTGGGTGTTAAGTGTTATTCTTTGTAATATCTCTTTTATCTGTTCAATTTATTTGTTTGATGTTTGCGACGAGATTTTTTTTTCAGTCGAGCCATGAATAAGATTTTCCCTATAATAGCTCTTTTACAATTTCTCTATTTGTTTAGAATATTTAGTGCCAAGCAATGTAGCTCAAATTTTTAATTGGGTGTGTGGAATTATAGGAATTTTGTATAGGTTATTGCTACTCGTTGAATTATAATTGCTCATATGGTAATGGCTGCAATGCCAAAGATGCACACAAATAACCACAAACAATAAACGAAAGATTCATAGAGATAGCTAAAACAATAAAGAAAGGGTGAAAAAACAAAATTTGCTCCTATGTTAATTTGCAATTGCTCTTATATGTATATGTTTGGTGTGGGTTTTCGATCATCTATGATTTACGATTGATTCTAAGTGTTTTCCTAATAGTTGTTTTACAATTTTCCTATTTTCTCTACAATATTTAGTGGGAAATTATGTAGCTTGAATTTTGAATTGAGAAGCCAACTTTCACATAGAATTTGTTGTTACACCTTGTCTAGATAGTGATAGAATTTTAGGTAAGTAGGAATATGCTACAAACTCAAATCTATACATTCATTTGACTTGAACTAGGTTCTTTACTTTGAATATTCTTTGTAAGTAATTTCACATACATAGATGCCCATATCTATACTAATTGGTTGAAGGGAAATTGCAAAATACCTATTAGGAAAACACTTAACAATCACAAGAAAATGACAGATGCTGAAAAAACCACATTAAATAGAACTTTAAAATATGGAGAATACAACAGGAAAACTACTATAATGAACACTTTGGTATGGGGAATTGGAAAAAAGAATATGATAAAGAACAATTTGTTATGGGGAGGTTCAAACAGTTGAGAAAAAAATAATATCATAAAACATATTGGTATAAGACAAAAAGTGAAATTGGAAAAGAGCTATTAGGAAAACACTTAAGAGTCACAATTGCCTTGTCAATTCAAAATCCGAGCTACATTATTCCCCACTAAATATTATAGAAAAATTAGGTAAATTGTAAAACGACTATGGGGAACTGAAAAAAAGAATATCATGAATAATAGTTTGTTGTGGGGAAGTTGAAAAAGATGAGGAATGAAGAATATAATGGAACATATTGATATAGGACATTGCCATCCCACATAATTAGCAAGTTTGACCCTTTACATAAACAGACATGGGCAATTTGTTTGAGGGAGCTTTAAGTAGATCAGGAAAAAAAGAATATCATGAAACATATTGATACAATATTCAAGCTATGTTCTTTGTTAATAAACATTGAAGAAAAAAAGATAAATTGTATAAGAGGTGTTAGAATAACAATTATTTGATGCAAGTTGTTTTACATGGGTATTTTGCATAAATAATTTATCGACAGTATTTAATGCCAACCAATGTAGTTCAAATTTACAATTACACATATGGCGCTATATGAATTTTCCAGAGATTGTTGCATCATGTAATTGTTGTCATATCCTAAAGAAAATAGGTATCGTGATAAAGAACTAGGTTTAAATCATTGTTTTGTTAGGCTGAAAAGATATGTGTATAATTGTGGAGGGAAAAATAGTTTGGTGGCTTTTAAGTTTTATTCCAATAGCTCTTTTATCTGTCCAACTATATATTTTTAATTTGAGAAAAAAGGAATATCATGAAACATATTGGTATAAGAGAACAAGCGAAATTGGAAAAGAGCTATTAGGAGAACACTTAAGAATCACAGGAAAATGAAAAATGTTCTAAAACCCACATTAAATAGAAGTTTGAAATTTGGAGAATAGAACAAGCAAACTACGATAATGAACAATTTGTTATGGGGAACTGGAAAAAATAATATGATGAAGAAGAGTTTTTTGTGGGGTAGTTCGAACAAATATAAGACATTGCCAACCCATGTAATTACCAAGCTCCACCCCCTACATAAACAAACATGGGTAGTTTGTTTCAGGGAGCTTCAAGCAAATTAGGAAAACATGAATATCATGAAACATATTGATACAAGATTCGAGCTATGTTGTTTGTTAATAAATATTGAAGAGAAATAGGGAAATTGTATAGGAGCTGTTAGAAGGAGAATTATTTGCAACAAGTCGTTTTACATGGGTATGTTGCATAAATGATTTCTCTACAATATTTAATGGAAAGTAATGTAACTAAAATTTACAATTAAGCTTGTGGCGTTATACACATTTTTTAGAGATTTTTGCATCATATAATTGTTGTCATGGCCTGGAGAAAATAGTTGTGGTGATAAAGAACTGGGTTTAAATAATTGATTTGGCAAGTTGAAAAGATATTTGTATAAGCATGGAGAAAAAAATAGTTTTGTGGCTTTTAAGTGTTATTCTAATAGCTCTTTTATCTATTCAGGTTTATATTTTTAGCTGATAGGATATTTGTTTGAAGTTTCCATTGGGATTTTCATCGACTCAGCCATGAATAGGATTTGTCGTCTAATAGCTCTTTACAATTTCTCTATTTGTTTATAATATTTACTAGCAGGAAATGTACCTCAAATTTATGTCTATATACATGCATTGAATTCCCTGTTTGATATTTTTAAAAGCACATATAGGAAGAAATATATATCGATATATATAGACCAAGACCGTTGTGTCTCGATTGAGAATGCAACAACAATTTATATATGCACATGTATATCTAAACAATTGTGTATGCTATCTTTATCTGTATTTAGGTAGAATTTGATTTGAAAAGAGTTAAAAATATCATATGTAAGTATTATTTATCTTCTGAGAAAATTCCTACAATACAGTCATAGCATTAAATTATATAGCATTGAGGTGTTGTTAATATCAGAGCATTGAATACATTCAAAAAGCATCAAAAATAGTGTAGCTTGCATTAGCTTGTTGCTACCATCTTGATTGCCATTGTCCAATAGCACAAGCAATCATTTCCCATTTTGCTTTAGTGTTCGAATGTGGCCAGGAGTCCCCCTATGGTGTATATATTTTAATAAGCTCTGAAGTTAAAAACATGTTGCTGGTTTGCATAGCTTTTTCCCTTTCGTTGCCCTTCGCTTTGCACACTATGTAGAACCCACATGGATCTGATACTATGCATCTTTCACGTTGTAACCATTAACATAGGAGTACAATAAATGATCCTTTGGAGATAGAAAAGTAGAATGAGGAAGAAGTTGAACCAGAGAAGCATGATGATGTCCCTACGAAGCATGATGAAGGTGAAAAAGATAAAGCTGAAGGAGAAAAAGATAAAAATGAAGGTGGAGGAAATTATGAAGAAGGAAACAAAGATAAAGATGAAAAAGAAGTGAAAGTAGAAGAAGAAGAAGAAGAGAAGGTAGAAGAAAAGGAAGAAGAAAGAGTAGAGGAAGAAGAAAAGAATGGGGAATCTACCGAGAAGAATGAAGAAGATCAAAGGCAGGTTGTAGAATCTCAAAGGTCCCCCAAAGAATTCTCCTCTTGCGATGATGTTTTGAAAGGCTTGCTATCTAAGCAGATCAAGTTCCAACTAGTGATTCCTTGAAAACTTCTATAACTCCCGATGATTCAAGACAATGTGGACTTGGATAAAATTTCTCATGTTCATAAAATAGTGTTAGGGGATGCATTGCATGCATCCAAAAGAAGAGAAATACTGGAAACACATTAGAAGGGGACAAAGCTTATTGATGATGCTCTCAAAGATTTGCAGGAGGCCACCCCTGGTACATCAATGGATGCATCTCTCACTCCAGTAGAGAATTTGAAACTTCTATTGGACTCCTTTAAGGAGTATGCCTCCAAACTTGGTGAGAAGAAAAGGAAAGAGGTTGAAGAGAAAATTGTAGAGAAAAGACTTTTGGCACTTAATGACAAGTTTGCTCTAGCAGAAACCAATGTTGAAAAGAGCCTAGAAGTTGTGCAGGCTTATGAATCTAAAGCAAATGTTGTCTTTTCTTACTGCATAAAGTGATTGGATGCCACTCAAAACATTAAGGATCTTGTGGACTCCATTAATTCCTAGTTGATTGTTGTCTCCAGTACCTATAGTGCATCCAAAATAGAGACAAGACGACCTGAAATGCCATCTTTGCTCACAGAGAAAAAATATTTATTCTAGAGAAGCAGAACCTAAGGATACCATTAGAAGATTCAGTTAGTTTGGTGACCTTGTGAGAATAGAGTACACTCTAGTTTCCAATGCTTTGGAAAATGCATAGAAATTAGAGAAGATAAATTTGACACCTAGTACTCTAGATGATGTAGGAGAAAGACTGGTGGAATTGGAATCCTTGAACTTAATGTTGATAGCTACTAAGAAGAGTTGGGAGAATGGTAAGGCAACTTGGCAAGGTATTCTTAAGGGGCTTCAAGGCACGCCATCCTCTGGGTAATGTTTTTCAATTTTCATATTTCTTTTTGGACCACCCTTTTTCCTTGATGTCAAAGGGGGAGATAGTGTTGTAAAGAGGAAAGGGAAAGTATGTGTTGCATAGGAAAGGGGAAGATAATGTGTTGTACATAGTGGTTTTGTAAATTATTTTGGCACGTGTTGCCATCAATGACAAAAGGGGAGATTGTTGGAAGAATGAAAAATAACATCTTATTATACAACTTTTGTGTTGTCATTGATGTCACCATGTTATATGAGTTGCAACTAAAAGTTCAAATTTGATCTAGTATTTTTGAACCGGTAGGCAGCTTTTTATCCTCCGATATTTTGGTCTACAATCCTGGTCTACTGATGATTATCATTCCTTGTGGTTTTGGGAAATGGTTTTTGGATGTTGGGAGCTTGTAAGTTCAGAATGTCATGTGCTTAGGTGCTCGTATAGAGAGTTGGCATTACTCTATTGTTGCTTTTTTGCTATTAGGTCTATCTCTGGCTGACCTAATGTATTGTTGATGTTGCATTGGATTCATTTTTGTGTTGTGGATGTATGTGTGACCTATCTTTGGTCCATGCCGACATGTTGTAGTGTGCTACACGCTTGAATTGTTTTATACGTGCTTGAAGTCGACAGTTATTTTTTGGTGAATAAGGGTTGCATCTAATTAGGCTAACCTAATTGATGCTTGCAAATGAATCAAATATATATTTGATAGTTTTGAGATTGATGGTGTGAATGTGAAGAAGTGAAAAAATGATGAAGTGCGTTAAGTCAGTTTACTGAGCATCAAAGGAACTAAATCAACATTGGTTAGGTGTAACTTTATCAATTCATATTTTGGTTGTAAGTCATTTTGTCATTATATCTATTTGTAGGCACTGAGCCTCTCATTCTGGGCAGTGAGTCTTGGCAGTGAACCACCCTTTGTAATATCTTATAACTGATTATACTATATTGTGAGCTAATCCTTATTGTGGTTTTTCCCATTTTGGGTTTTCCACGTAAAAATCCTAATTTTCATGTGTTGTGTGTTTCTATGTTCTATTATTGCTCTTGCTTATCTTTACTATTATATGCATTGGAGTAATTAGATGGTATTTGTTCAATAAGTTTAAGAAGATACTTATTCACCCCACACCCCCTCTCAATATCTTGGGTATTCAACACTATTAAATTCCTATGTTTCTTCTTTTCCAAAAAAATAAATAATAAAAACAATTTTTCTTAGCTTACATTGCAAAAATAGGAGGATAGAATGATATGAAAATAGACATTGTAAATAGAATTCAATGTTCCATTTATTGTAGACTAATTAATTTCACTCAAAATTTATTATAACATTTATTGTAGACTGATAAATTTCACCTTAGAATTTATTGTAACATTTATTGTAGATAGATAAATTTCACTTCAATATTTATTGCAAAGTGGTAAACATCATCAGTGCATTTCTTGCAAATTCAATACCTAATAAAATAATTGACTTTTCCTGCAGAAAAATATTTTAAATATGCATGAGTACTTTTCTTTGTACTGACATTTTTTTATTGAACTTTGAAAATTTGTCCATTTATTAAATGAATTGAGACTACTAACATTGAAAATATAAATCATTTAAAAAATTAAATATAACATTTTTTTTAAATATAAGATTTTTTTGTCATGAGTTTTTCTCAAATAAACGAATCTAAATGCATAAAGATATTTTTTTTGAAATAATAAATAGCACAATTCAAATTGAAGTATGGAAGTAAAATTCCATACCATTAAATTCTCTAATATGATTGTCACTTAACAAAATTGCACTCAAACAGGTACAAGAGTATTCTCCTACATAAACTAATAAATGAATCAATAAATTTAGACTCAATCCTCAGACTAATATCTACCTATAGAGTACTTGATTAGCAAGTCTTCGAGACCGAAGGGTGGGTGGAGAAACGCGACTACTTAATGTTTACGTAGAACATGCGAGCATTTTAGTGCCGTGCACGGCTCGGTGTATTCGAAGGATGCTTATTTCCCATTTCCCAGACGATATTTGTAGAACGACGCTAATTTCTAGTCGAAGCAGACGTCGTTACCTCCGTACTGATAGATACGGTCGGCCCTTGATATGACGATGGACGCACGAACTTTCGCTCCAAATATGTTGGAATGCAGATCTGCACACTGCATGCTTATACGATTGCGTGTGAAGGGGGACGCGTTATCTCTGGAGTCATTCCTCCACTTCCACTCCAGCCGTGGCTCGCGAACTCTGACTTGTTTCTGTTTGTAAGCCTATAATAACCTCTGTCAATCCGAAGTGCATAGCGGCAAATAAATAATTACAAGTCATGGAGATGAAGGTGATGCTTCTGGTACTCCTGCTTTCCTGGTAATCAACGAGTGTAACTGTCAAGTGAAGACGTTCTCTGCTGGGGTGGGAATAAATACGTATTCCATGCCTTTTCAGGTCGGCAAGCAGGCTGCTATCCTGAAGAGGGGAGACGCTGTGGTGTTAACGCTGAATGGAGCCAAAGACATTCCTAACTCCCCTCCGGTCTATGCCAACCTCAACGTCTACTCCACATGCACCAAATGCACCTATGCGTAGTTACATATTAGATATGGAAATCCTCTCAACCGTTACATGTCCATGAAGGAATAGTTCGAGTATTTCTCGAATTTTGATTCCCAACTCCATTAAAGAACGCATCTAGATATATTTTACTTATATAAATAATTTCCTCCACTACTTTTGACCTGTGTTTGAGTAATGAAAAAATATACAATTCAAATATGGTTAGTTAAAAAATACACAATTCACAAATATATGGTTAACTTTGGTACGTTCATTTCATCTATGTTTCAGGTGGATAAATGGAAACACATCAATTGTAGGGTTATGTTACAATTTTAAAAATTCAGTTATAGCTATCAAAAAGTTATAGATTTATAAAACTCTTCACAATTAAAAATCAATACTAATAGGAAGGTGTGGGTCGTAGTTTCGATCAATCTCAATTTAGGCCATTCATACGATTTGTCACACAATTTAAGTGGATGGCTGACTGGCAAATCTCTCTATATAGAGAGAGAGGAAATGGAACCAGAGTAATGATACCCCAACTGGATCAATTAACTTATTTGCACAATTCTTCAAGTATTGATTGATCTTCTTCGCTTATCATATCCTAAAGTGAACCAATTCTGCTCCCTAATTAAAAAATAAGGATGAGGTCGCCATTTGTGACCTCCCCAGTTCATAGATCTAGGTCAAAAGCATTTACCTCTCTTAATTAAAAAAATATGGGTTTGATAAATGAGGCAAAGTTGAAATAATCACATAATCAAGTATGGTCCAATCCCATACCCCTCAAGCTCAAACCTAAGCCATGTGAACCTAACCTAACATGAGAATTTGAATTGTGCCTTGTAGAAATAATCTAATAGAATTTTGCAATAATAAAATAGTTTATGCTTTCCTTCTTGTTAATTGGATGTGTTAAGGTGGTATGTATACAAAACCTTTGAGAAAATTATCAACTTGATAGGTGGCCAGGTTCTCTAAAGTCAACCCTCTAGTTTAGCCAATTAAGGTGATGAGAAATATTGAAGACAAAATTCACCAATATTCAAATAACTTATATCTATATGCAATTCTTTGCCGTGATAAAATAAAGATGTGCTATGATAATTTCATCTTGTTTTTTAATATGAATTGTTTACACAAATGAATATCTTGAAGTATCAAAACATAACAATACTTCACAAAACATGTACTAAAGTGGTTCATAATAACTAGACAGTAATGAAATTTCAATTATAATTTTTAAATTTAAAATATAATCCTAAACAATTTTAGTTCAAACATTGATAAAAAAAAAGCTAAAGATATGTAAATATAAAAATAATAAATATATAATTTATTAATAAATATATCAAAAATTATTTAAATGAAATTATATAGAGATATAAAAATCAAAATACAATTAAAAATAATATAAAATTGTATCATTTTATTAAATATATAATTTTGTGGAAATAATCTACTAAAATAAATGCAAAACTAAAATAAATACCAATAATATACATTTGATTTGAGCATTAAATGATATTTATACTAATTTTGTTGTTGGGCTCCTTTTCAACTATAAATAAATAAGATATAAAAATATATAACATATATCTAGAAGGTAAGTAGGAAAATAATTCATGTAACTTATAGGAGTATATAGATCAATGAGTTTAGTATAAATAAATAAATAAAATAATGTATAATATCTTCTATCCAGATTAACTAATTTTGAAGACCAAAAGTAGAGATAGATTCAAATACCACTACCCTGCTTGACGAGTTTCGAAGACCGAAGGGGAGCGAGAGAAATGCGGGTACTGCGAAGTTTCTATGTTGAAATGGGAGCATTTTAGCGCCGTGCACGACTCTGTATATTTGATGGATGCTTCTTTCCAATTTCCAGTCGATATGACGATGGACGTACCACTTTCGCTCCAAATATGTTGGAATACAGATCTGCGCACTGCATACTTTTCCGTATGCTTGTGCCGGGGGACGCGTTATCTCTCGAGTCAATCCTCCACACCGACTTAGGCCGTGAATCGCGATAGTTACGAGTCACGACTGACTTCTTTTACTCAGAACTACACTTGTTTCTGTTCGTAAGCCTATAAAAACCTCTATCAATCCGAAGTGCATAGCAGCAAATAAGTAATTCAAAGTCATGGAGATGAAGGTGATGCTTCTGATTCTTCTTCTTTCCTGCAATTTTCTGTTTGCAAGGGCTGAGGAGCCGCGGATGGTGTTTGCGCATTACATGCTATACCAGCCGGACACCGTGGAGACGCTTAAAAAGGAGATTCAGCTGGCATATAGCAAAGGTATTGACGCCTTCGCCCTCAATTCTAATGTGTGGCGGCCCGACCGCGTAAAAGATATGTTCCAGGCAGCTCAAGAATCTGGCACGGGCTTCAAGCTTTTCTTCTCTGCTGACATGCATGGCCCCCCCCTCTCTTCCGACGACATCAAAGCCATGCTCACCGGCTACGCAAATCACCCCAACCACCTCACTTACAACGGCAAGGCCTTTTTCAGCGCATGGCTCGGGAACGATACGCCCTGGTCCCAAATCTTTGAAGCAGCCGGCGGGAGGGATAAATTCTTCTTCGTTCCCTTTTTCCCCACCGGTGGAGGGTATGAAGAAGTTCAGAACAAGCTAAATGAGCACAATGGTGTTATCGACGGGCTCTTTGCTTGGGACACCTCAGCTTGGCCGTATGAAGAATCCAACCTCAACAACCCTCCCTCCGGCACGAAGGATCAAAACTATCTCAAAGCCTGTACTGAGAAGGGAAAAGTGTACATGGCGAGCCCCAGCCCCTGGTTCTTCAAGAACCTTGGCAGCAGCTCTTGCTCCTCCGCCACTTGCCGGGACAAGAACATCAACGAATGTAACTGTCAAGTGAAGGGCAACTACGCAGGCCCGGGGCTCTGGATTGAGAAGTGGAAGCAGCTCATAAGTCTGAAACCCCCTCTTGTACAGATCGTCACGTGGAATGACTGGCCCGAGAGCTCGTACGTGGCGCCGCCTTACAGCGCAGCCGCGAACACTTACGGTGCCCAGACATTCAGCCACGCAGCCTTCTTGGAGCTGGGCGAGCACTACATAAAATGGTACAAGTCCGGCCAAGAGCCCGAGCTTGCGGAGGATGCAGTATACTTGTTCTATTACACCCAGCCCAAAAGCTTAATTGGCACATCTGACTGAGGCGCGGTGCTCCGGGCTGAAAGCCTGACTGAAAATCTGTACGTGACTACCGCGTTAAAGTCGGCTGGGGAGGTGGTGCTCACGTCCGGAGGAACTTCTATGACGTTCCCTGCTGGGGTGGGACTAAATACATATTCCATGCCTTTTCAGGTCGGGAAGCAGTCTGCTGTACTGAAGAGAGGAGACACTCTGGTGTTTACGCTGGATGGAGCCAAAGACATCACTAACTCCACGCCGGACAATGCAAACCTCAACGTCTACTCCACATGCACCAAATGCGCCTATGCGTAGTTACAAGTCCATTAAATAGTTAGAATAAATTGGGAATTTTGATTCCCATCTCCCATCTCCATTAAGGAATGCATCGAAGTATATTATTACTTCTATAAATAATTTCCTCCTGTTCCTGCTTGAATCCGATTTATGCACGTTTGTCATTAAAAAACATACACGAAATTCTAATGATAAACCATTGCTTACAATTTTTCATTAAGGATTCATATGTATATTGTAGTAATTTTGGCATATGTATTTTATGGATGTTTTGGTAGATTCTTTTACATTCTTAAAACAAACATCGAAGGATTTAAAAATGATTAAAGGGGTGTAAATAATCAAATAGAGAATCAAAGAACAAAGTGCCTTCATTTACACAAAACACTTTGAATTCATTGTTTCACTATTACAAAGAGGGGGTTCAAGACAATTTTTGAGACGAGACAATTTTTGAGTAAATTGTCTTAACTTGAGACAAAAGAAAAAAATACATATTGTCTTAAATATTGTCTTTAAACGAGTCTCTCAAATTATTGTCTTAAAAATTCTTTGTAAAGACAATATGAAACATAAATATTTTTGTCTTTTTAAAGACAATTTCACTTTTGTCTCCTTAGAGACAATAGTTGGAATTAAAAACAACATGAAAAAATGTATTATAAAAAATTATTATTATTTTAAATATTTTTTTAGTGTGATTTTCAACATTCAATGTTTTCATATTCTCATGTTTGCAAAGCATAATGTTCATAAAAAATAAAAAATAATAATGTGTCGTAATCCGAATTTAGAAAATTAATGCCAATAAGTATTTTTTATTTATAGTTTATAAAACTGTTCGTACAATCATGAGCAACACATACATCATAAGATGGAGCAAGTTGAACAACTATTATGGCCAATCTTATCCCTAAAAGCCAGTGGAATATACCCAACTACCAGCATAACTCTTTCGAGCATGGCAAGGTAGTTTGACAATGAATTGACTCAATTATTTGGACTGGACAATTATGCTTCAGAGTGGGAACTTTCTTGTTGTGTGCTTGTGTCTGGTCCTCTCAAAGGCTGATAACCTTTCATTGTAACAATCCACTAAATCTTGTACTTTGTTATTGATGAACGATAGGATTTTGAAATTGTCTTGAGCATAGAACAATCTTTCGAGATTTTGATACAATTCTGGAGGGAGCTGAATTCTTCCTCTAAGATAACTAGCAGTGTGAAAGCAAAATTTTCCTACAGGCAAACAATATTAGATTTAACAAATAAATTCATTTTCATCATTATATAACAAAAATAGTCACTGCAATAATTTGTGAGAGGAATCATATATTGCATAAACTGTACATGTAACTAAATGGCTTTGTAAGCATTCATATCTTGTTGGTGCTAGCAATCACTACCCTATGAAATTTGATGAACACTTCCAAATAAAAGAAACAATTGTTGAACTTGAAGGTTTATTAAAAGAAGCCATAATATAAAAAAATACTGTCAAAAAATGATGAAGGTAATATGCTGAAAACAGCAACCCAACGATTGGTCCCATGCAATGTTGGACAAAGATAGTCTTGTAAAAGACAATTTGTTAGGATATTCATCAATACCCTATACAGTTAAAAGAAAAGTGGGTAAAAAAATATTAACTGTATTCATGTCTAAATAAGATAGATATTCAATCAAACTTCTCCTGTCTTCCCATTATTTACCACACATTTTTCCAGGCAAAGTTGACAATGGTTTGAAACAATTACATATGATAATAGACCATCATAGATAATTCTTTATACTTGATCTGGATCAGCTATTCAAAGAATTGCCACTGTTTGCACTTTGTGGATGTAAAAAAATCTGGTCCAAGTCTGTGTCAAAAAAATTGCTTTAACTACCATTTAGTGTTGAGCAGTCTAAAAGTGCAGTTATGAATTAAATGAATACATTTATGCATCTCTAGTTTCTAAGTAGTTTAGCATACTAAACTAGAAATTCTTATGTTCATAGTTTGGGCATATGGGTTCTTCTGGCTTCTTAATGTTATCTAGGATATTTCTGTTCTAAATTGCAGACACCATGCAGAGAAATTAAGTATTATGAGGAAGCTTACAATTGCTTCCTATTAGGAAATGGAAAAATTAAACAGGGGCTTCTAAATTTAATTTCTTCTTATTGTTAATTTTTTTCATACATAAACCCCCACTATTTTGTTTCCAATATATAAAAAATAGAGATAGCATGTAAGAGTGAATTTCCACGGATGTTCCTTGAAATACAAAAGATTGGGATATTATTTCTTTGATACTAGAGCCTCTTATGAATTCTAACTTGGATTAATACTCAAAAAATATCTAGTTCTGCAAGCAATTAGTTTTAGTAGTCTACTCGTATGTTTGATATAATAATAATAATACCACTCCCCAATTCAGAAACTTGAGAATACCAACCTGGTTACTCCACGGTACATTGATGCTCTAGAAAATCCACTGCTCTTTCTACACGATACAATAACAGAAGTAGTGCATCTTATGGCAAATAGGCATACCTTCTAAGAGATGCAACATATTCTTGCCTCGTCATATGTTTCATCTCCTCAACCTCTTTCTCGTAATTGTTAATCTGCCATATTAATCCAAGTTTGTTATTTCCTTGATAACCAGAAATATGTTGCAAAAACAAATATAGATCATTGTATTATAAACAGTAGCTAGTCGAGCCAGAATTATTTCTACATTCAAGCAATTAATTATACATTGGTAGATTCAATATTTTCTTTATTTTTGAAGATCAAGATGTGATGTCCACTTCAAAATATTATACAAGAAATACAGTTTAGTATACCATTCCACTTGGTTTCCTCCTATAAGAAAAATAAATTATGCTCTATATTTAAGAACTTCTTTCTCAATAGACCTTAATCCAATTCTTCTATTTTATTTCTTCTCTTTCCTAACTTCAACTACACCTCTTAGTGACACTGTAAGGCTGAAAGGCCACTTAGAAAACCTATAAGGTAGCTTCTCTAAATCTTTACCGTCGGTAGATTCTTTGAAATTTGCCTATCCTCCTTAAAATGAAAAGGAGAAGCGCCAGTGATAATTATGTGTCTGTGGAATACTGAATTGAAATGAAACATGCAGTTGCCAGTTTAAACGTGTCCATAGAAAACTCGAATGAAATGAATAAATTCAAAATCTGAATCATACAGGAAAGTTGGTTGTAGTAGTTGTGCCCCAATATTTAAGAGCTGCAAGATCATAGGCCTAGTCACTTTGTCTTCTTTGTCATACCCACCTGTGATTTTTCGAATAAAAGACTCCATTAAAAATGTAAAATAGATTTTGCTCAAATTTTCAATGTATATACATTCTATATTTACACTCTTTTAACATGGAACTTACCCAAATGGACTGAGGATAATTGAATCCAAATAGTGCCGCCCATACATGTGAGACAACCATACAAAATTTTACCAGTCAGCTTGTATAACTAACCAATTGAGATGCGGAAGACTTAGAAATGACTCACTTCTACCACCCAATCCAAATATGTTTGACTTAGTACGCATTAATTACACTGCTGCATCAAAAAGTGATGATAAATTCCTAGTGGTCTGAAATTAATAGCCGAATTAGTTCAGGTACTGATTGTCTGTGTTATTTTATCATTATCTAACCTTGTCAACCCTTTCTGTCTAGCCCTCTCTCCTGTAGTTGTTGTCCCACAAGTGAGCCTCATATCTTCCAGTCCACCTGTGTCTGCAGTAGCATTATATAAAATCAGTTACAGTAATTCAAAGCCAATTATAGCTGATTTGGAGCTTCCACAATTCACACTGTTTGGAGACAAACTTCTTTAGTTACAAATTGATTTTATAAGGAGGCATTAGTTGACAAAGTGGGGCACTAATTTGTGGTAGAATCTTGCCTTGAATAGCTTTGATTATTCTGGGAATGCAGTCAGCTTGCTTATGGGAGCTCTGGAATTGGGACCTCCTTTGTGCTATAAAAGGAGGCATTTGGCCATTGTAAGGCACTCCTCTTTCCTAATATATTTCAGCTGTAGTGTTCAGTTACAGCAAACATCAGGTCAAACTTGGAGAATTGTTCACAGGTTATCACTTATTGTTGCAGGTTTTTGGTGTGGTGGCATGCTACTATCTAATCATGTAGTATTGCTTATTTTGTCAATAAAAATACAGTACTTCAATGTTATGCGTTGTTGATAATCTTTTCGTAGTGTGTAAGCTAGTTACAATTTATTTTGGTAGAGGTTATCACACACTAGAATTACTTAAATAACCCAAAACAATCTACAATCATCTTGTATAGATTCACCTCGGAGTTCATTAGAACCCTAATAAACTTGGTTACAGTTCCTATTCTTTATTAAATAACTAGCCACATGTACCTATCACAACATTGAGATTAAATTTCTTAAAAAAGGCACAATATTTTTTGGATCTAATCACAAAAAATTTAATGATGTCAATTTTTTCATTTTTGGTTACTTTTTTAATAATTTTAGCATATGTAATGTGTATATAAAACATAAAAGAAAATTTAAATGACTTTAAAAGTTTCATATGCGATTCTTCTTCTTTATTTTGTACTTTGGCTTAAAGAGCAGAACTTTTCTGGAAAAGGTGACCAACCCTCCCCTTTCCCCTTTGAATTTTTCTTTGACCATGGTGAATGCTAATAGAATTTCAAGCTCTGTTTATAAGGAATAGATGAGATCTGTTAAAATTCAATAAAGAGCTAATTCAATTTCCAAACCCCTTACCCACTCCTTTCACACGAGGACAGGCTGTGAAAGAGCTAAACCCAAGAAGTAAAGCTCTACAAAGGCACGTGAGACATCTCCTTATAGTGCAGCAAACCAGGAAACACCCAATACCAGACCTGCGGAATCCCAGAACTCGTTTCAATGGTAATTTCCTTGCTGCGAAGTCCAAAGTTATGCTTCAGAGAAATGGGTCAACTTCTACATTCAAAGAATTGAACAAAAGTCCTATGAGAAGACCTTAAATAGATAAACCTTCAAGAAACTTTCCATGAAGAAAGGCTACAAAATTCCTTGAAATCAGCTACCAATCTAAAGGAAACAAGTCCAAAGTTGCATGGACACGGATACAGTATCAGATACGGATACGGCCATTTTTTAAGACCCCCAATATGGATACGGCTGGATACGACATTCATAAAAAAACATACACATATATTTTCTAAGTTATTAGAGGAGATTTTCGTTACTTTAAAAGCAAATAAGAAAATATAAATTAACATTTAAATATTAATAATTTAGTAAAGATTAAATAGTTAAATATATATTAATAAATTTTATTTATATTTCAGTTTTTTAAATCTCTAACATTTAAACAATATATGCAATATAAAATTATAAACAATTAACTTTTAAAAATTTGTAAAAATTAAAACACCAAAAAGTAGTAGAGTTGTATTGAAGAAGACTTAGAAAGTCAGTTGGTTGGAAATAGAAAGTCATCACGTCTTCCTTATTTGGTATATAGGTTTTATTTATACAAAACAAACAAAAAAATTGCATGATTGAAGTTTTTAAGATAATATTTGGAAGATTCATCAGCCAACTTTTTGGAAAATCAAACTCATAGCATCCGCACGCTCTGGAATCAAGGTTTTTTGGACACGTGTGGGTATAGTATCCAACATGTATCCATGGTGTATCGCACAAGTATCCGTATCAGATACGGGGATACATGTGCCCGGGGAGGGGCAGGGGCGTATCCAGCTACTCTGGAAACAACTGATTTACTAATTTGGACACCTTCATTTGCTGCTGTAAACAAACTAACTTGTTTCCAAAATGAATTCTGAAATCTGCTCTTGCCAAAATGTGTTCAAAAATCCCCAAAAATCAAGACCTTTGAGCAGAGTTTCCAATCTTGAAAAGGTTGCCTTGGCAGAAAAAATGACCTTGTCATCAAACTCTGATATCTGCATCCCAAAACAAGCAATTACCCCCTTAAAAAATATCTCCTCAAAAAAAGAAACTTCACATCTGATTTCTAATTAAAATAGTAAAGAAATAACTCAGAATGAAACTTTTGAGAATAAAATAATTGGTGTGAAGAGGCATCACATCCTGAAAATAAGCAATCTAAAAGCATTTGCAGTCCTTACTTGCACAAACACTAATAACCCTGCAGAGGTGTTGGGCGCTTAAATTCGCGACCTTTGAATGCATTTGAAATGCATTGTACTATGCAATGCATAAACTGCTCTTCAAATTAGGAGGGGAAGCCCCCTCTTGCTGATGGTGTTGAAAGAAAGTAAACTAAAAACTAAGTTGCCTATCTTTTGATCAGCTAGAGCACAAGGTTTATAAAACACAAACGCCGCAGCTGAGATTTTCCGATTTAAGAACTTCAACTACGACTAACTTAAACTAAAGACGTTTATAAATTCTCAAGTAATAAGCAGAGCAAGAGAAACTAGAAATGAACAAGGTAGATTTTCTGACAAAATACTTCAATAATCTCTCTCTCAACAAACACCTACACACTTCACTGTAAGTTGGAATCAAGATCATAAAAGTAAAACACAAATAATGGAAGTCTGAGATTTTATATCAAGGCAAAGGAGGCTCATGATTTTATTACTCGAACTTTTGGAACAAAACTCACTTCCAACATGCCTGGAATAAGAAATTGCAGCTAAAGAGGCTTGCAATCTTATTCTTACACAATAGAAACAACAATCACACTAACTCCTTGTTGGCTAAAGAGGCTCAACAATTTGCTATCACAACACAAGTGAACTATACTCGAATAACAAATAGAAGGCACAATAGGCTCAACGCTTTGTTATCACTCGCACGGTTAAAGAAACTAATGAGTAAAGGCTCTTATTTATAGACAAGTAGAGGAGTAGGGAACCCTAAAATCTCCTTGCTTTCACAATCTAGGGCTTGCTCAGCAAGCAAGCTTTATTACTAAATCTAGAAAGAAGATAACAATTAACACCTAAGAAAGCAAGAAAAGCGGGAAATGCCAACTATTACATTTATCTTCTTTCTCTTCTTCAAAGAATGGATAAGAATCGTTCCAAGAATAGAAAGAAAGCAGAAAGAAAACTTCTAGATGAAAGCCGCTTTAAATCTCAATCAAATCCGCTAAAAAGCAGGAAACTGGGTCCTGGTCAAGTGCATTGATACTATCTTAAGGCAATATTTTGATTCTCCAACATCTCCTCGTCTTCTGTGATCAAACTTAGAGAATCCTTCACTTCTTGGGCTGCTTTATGAGTTATGTCCTTGAAAAACATCATTGCCCGAAAAGATGACTCACTAATTGATAACTTGGCGGCTCTGCAACTTTATACTTCTGACACTTCCCCTGATTTCCAACAGAAGAGTATTGCACAACTCTTTTCTAATACCTTTCCTTTCTCATATCACACCTCCTCGTGTTCTTCAGCTGAGATGATGAAGTTTTGATATGGCGTTGATTTGGTCTTAAACTCGAGAGGAGTGTACTCCATATTAAAAACCTTGAAAAATGACTATAAACTCGCCTATGTTTCAGACAAGCTTTGAGTAACTTTCTATTTTTAGAATGCTGTTTTTTTTAGTCTCAAACAGACAAATTTTTTGGAAATTTTTCTGAAATATGGGGTTTTCTCATAATTTCGTTGCAATACAACCTAGATTGTCCGTTTTTGAAAATCTTAAATTTTGACTAAAAAAGTAGCAAACCCTAACTTCTTCAATTTTTCACTAAAAAAGCTAGCACCTGGGTTTCGTTCAAAATACAATTAGAAATGGACCCAGTTGATTAGATTTGAAAAACACTGATGGCTGATCGAAAAAGCAGCCAACCCTAGAATTTGAAATTTTCTTGAAAAAGCTATGATATGGGTTTTCTTCAGAAGATTGTTTTGAGATGACCCAGATGATCAAAAATTGGAAACCCCGAAGATTTCATTGACATGCAAGGAAAAAGCAGCTGTTGCAACTTGATGAAGTTCTTGAAAAATTCTTTAGAAGAACGAGAAGAAGAGACCCAGATGGCTGAAACTTAAAATCTTTGACCTTCTCCTTCAAAAATTTGATCTTCTGGATGAAAAAGCATGAAAAAGCAAGATCTTATGTTGCTGGTCTGAAAATTATCCATGATGAAATATACCGAGCCAATTTTTTCAATTTTTACCAAATACACAACAATGCAGAGAGCACCTGTTAAGGTTAGATAATTCAAACCAGCAGATTACAAATAACTCGTTGCCAAGAATGCGCACTCAATCTCAACACGAGAGAGGCTGTCATATGGCAAGAGGATCGTCAGTGCCTTAAACAAATGCAACTGAAGGTAACTCTAACCAAGAATGCGTCGGAGAACGACGAGCATATAGTCAGAGGATCCCTACCAACTAATAAGCTGAAGTAACTCGACGTCAAGAATGTGCTTTCCAATCCAAGATGGAATGGGAGCTACCATATGACAGAGATGCTAAGAATTACAATGCAATTAAGGAAAATAAGCGGGAATGCTGAAAGTAAACTCAACACCCAGAATGTGCTTTCAAACCCAGAGTGGGAATGGAGATACCATAGGGCGGAGATATAAAGAATTACAAAGCACTTCAGAATGTATAGTAATCGTTACAAAACATGATAAGCAAGATTAGAGAACGACTGACAGTACTACTGTTCAGCTTACAATATGAAGAGAAATCGCCTGCCAAGAGCATAGAATTAGAACAATACAGCGTACATCAATTAAGAGGATTCTCCTTGCTTAACAAGAATGCCAAGACCCTTTACTTCACTCAAATACCAAACTGAATATTTAGTTTAAGACAAATCTGCACTTTAAAAAGGTAAACCAGCAACCTAGCACCACACAAAAATGATCATATCTCACTCATTTATAACCCTATTGACGTGAAATCAAATGCAAAACATTCTAATGATGATGACAATGAAGATGGATCACAAAAACTTCTCACAAAGACCCCTATTTATTTTGCACGGCTTCCAAAGCACTTACAAAGTGAAATTGCCTGCAAGCAAGGGCGATTTACTTTAGATAATTCATAGACTTCAAATAAAAATCTGGAAACTTGCACATATGGTCGCCCTACATAGGAAAATAGATTGGAACAGTACCTAGAACAATATTATTTCTGTTTCTTGAGTTGTGAGTAAAAACAACCTACAACCATACAAACCAGCAACTCTAAAATTGACAGAAAATACAATAACTCAACTACAGAATGTGAGAAGAACCAACTACAATGAAAGGAAACCAACTATAACTAAACCTCTCAACTAGTTGCTGTCTTTCAAGCAAGAAGAAGAGCCAAGCTAGGAGGTATGCATTCCTCGAAGCAATCCCAAAGCCAATCCGGTAGCATAACTTTGCAAATTCATCAGATGAACAAAATGAGGACCCAGAGCTCCAATTTATAACTTCAGAAGAGCTTTCTAGAAACCTCCAAGAAGGGCGCCACCTAAAAGATTCTTTTAGGTCATTGACTTGTCTTTTGTCTTCACCCCCAGGATGGCGTACTTGCTTAAGAAGATAAATTTCACTTTTTAAATAAAATATTTGGCTCACCCAAAGTTGGCGTCCAAACTCCTTGAGCAATATTTGGCTTTAGAAATATTAAAATCTTTCCTCCATGTGAAAATACCCTTCAATGTCCCCCTTTTAAAGACACTATTAATTCATGATGCTAGAACAAGGAATTATAATGTTAAATTATAACATTATAATATAAAATATCTTATATCACCATGGAAATGCATCAGAAGCCAAATTCAACCATACCGTCTGAACAGACTGCCATAGTGAAGCCTACTGAATAGGAATCAACAAGTGAACTGCTAAAAATAGAATTTACTAAAAATAGTAAATCCATGTAATTGCTCAGAATGCCGAACCGAAACCACCAACGCGAAGCCCTCAGAAAACCCAGAAGGAATCCGCAATCCAAGTTCAACATTCCCAAGTGCAAGCTCCGCAAAAAGACGAAAACGTCCTCCAAGAAGTTTGGAAATCCTAATTCGAGCTTCTGCTTAGCCTACGAGTTCCCAGAAATAGGCTAAATCCAAATGAAGAGCGTAGGGCTAAATTGGGGACATTACACATGAAAATCAGCAACCTTGGGCTCTTGAATCTTGAAATAAAACCTCAAAGTTGCTGCTCCACTTTTCTTCTTTGAATGCTACCTACAAAAATGATGAAAACTGAATGGAAGAGATGTCTTAAATAGATTTAGGGCTTGAAATAGTTTTGCTTTCTTTTGTTTTAATCCATGCAAACCCTAAAACCTTCTCATGCAACGAACTTGCACATTCACTTCAACTTGCAATTTTGGATATTTTGAAAACTTTGAAAATTTGACTAAGGCATTGTAAGTTGGGCGCCTTTCTTGACTAGAGGCGCCCCCTTTCTCCAGAGTAAGCCACTTTTTGAGAATTTTCAACTTTTCTTCCATTTTGACCCTTGGTTTGACCTCGATCTCCGGCTTCCAGATTGATCCGATGAACGAGCAGGATGATTCATCGCGTAGCCTGACTGATTCTGAGAAAATTGTTCTAGAGGCACCTCTGGTAAAAAACTTTGTTTAGACCTTCGAATTCATAGGAGCCCATTTCCTCCAAGGGCTCCAAGCTTTCACAGTGTTAGCCATTTTTTCATGATTTTCAATTTCTTCATTTCCCTTTGATCTTATGATGAAATCTTGATTCCGGGAGCTACGTTGATCTGATTGACTGGCTGACAGGTTCACTGGATAGCTTCGCTGAAACTGACAAGATGATCTTAGGCGGTGTAGTGGAAAATTCCATCATTTCTGACCTCAAAAGTTTGGGCGCCCTTTCTCTCCAGGGGCGCCCACCTTGACCAGACTTAGAATTTTTTATTTTCATCTTTGCTCTTTTTAGATGATCTCGTCAGATCTGGAGTTCTAGGCGCCGAATTGACTGATGACTGGGCTTATCGCGAAGCTGAAAAGATTTTGGAAGGAGTCTTCTGGGGATCACTTCACCAGAAAGTTAGATTTGGGCCTTCAAAAGCTTGGGCGCCCTTGGGCACCAGGGGCACTGAAAGTTCCCAGAGTTAGAAAATTTTCTGATATTTTCATAATTTTCACTTTGTCTCCTGTTTGAAACTGCTCTGTTTGATCTCGAATTCTGGGTGACTGGATGATCCGTTGACTGCACTGTCGGACTCGTTGCGGAGCTGGAAGGATTCTGAATAACTTTGACTCAGAACTCAATCCCTAATTCCACCATTTGGTGCCCTAAAAAGATGGGCGCCCTTCTTCACTTGGGGTGCCCAAGTCAAGCAGACTTAGTCAAAATCTGGGAGATTTCACCTTCCTTCTTCATTCAACATGCATTTTCATCATTTCGTCTTTTGTTCGATGCTTGATCATTGAATCTGACACCTGGCAGCTGACTGACCTCCATTGATGACCTTCGGAGCTCCTCATATACTTCTGAAAAAGCAGAATAGACCCACTAGGGCAAAACTGATTATTTTAAAATTCTGACTGCACCAGCCTGATATGGACGTATTTTGAACCAATCAAAATCAGTTTGGACCTTGGCGGATAAACTTTCTATTTTTAGAAATTTTCTATTTTTAAAAATTTTTGCCAGTATCCGTTTCAAAAGAAACCCAAAGAAAACCCAGAAAAGTTACTATTTTTAGGAAATTTCTAAAAATAGCAGTTTTCCTAAAATTTAGGGATGAAAAACTGAGATCTGGGTTTTGTAGGTTAAGCTGCTCTGAGCAGACCCAGATCGTCATATTTTGAAAAATTTGCACTTTAACCACTCATGCAAGACATGCACACCCAAATTTTGACCTTTTTTTGACTGGTTTAACAAGACTTTTACTCATTTCTTCAAAATGTCTAAGTGTAACAAAAATTTCAATTTTGGGGTACAACAGTGTCATAGTGGAAGTCTTCCAGAGGCTTGGGGAAAATATGTTATTGGCTGAATTGTTGGATTTGATCTTTGGAATGGATGATATTATACTTGTTTTGTGTTATTGTGGGTCTTTAGCCATGCACTATGTACTTGTTATTACAATTTTGTTGGAGAGCAAGATGGTCCATGCCTTGCTCGGAATATGTATTTTGTGGTTTTCATTTCATGTGCATAATGGCTTAACCCTGTTGATGTTTTGGGTATCCTATATGCTAGTAGGGGGAGTGGCTCTCAATGGGGACTGACACACAAAGTGGCGCCAGGGTAACCCATGTGGGAGTTTCTTAACTCAGTGATAACTTAAAATGAATTAGGGGGCTGGGTAGTCTACACATTAATCAAGATAAGTGAATGCCTCGTCCATGCCTGTACTACTCGCTTAGGCCAAGGATGGGTTGAGAAGGCCTGGTTGGCAAGACCAACTTCCTTGTGCTCACGAAAGGAAGAATGGTTCTGCATGTGTCACCCTATGGGGCCAGCGGCTAGTGAGAGATTGTTAGGGTAACCATAGATGGGGGTCGGCGGCTAGTGATAGACTGTCAGGGTAACCCATGTCAGGACCATGCGATGACACTCTTCCCTATGCAAACTAGTACTCCCTTGTTTATTCTCTCCCTTTGGTATGTGATATCCTCTAGAGGCAAAGTATGTTCTTTTGTGATGTGTTTCTGTTGTAATGTCAGTTGCTCTCTGTTTAGCCTTGTTATGTCAGTTTGTGGTCGCCTGGTTGTTGTCGTTGTCATTGTGGGACCAAGTGTTATCTCCTAACACAAGGGGTGGACCTATGGGTTCCACATGGTCGGGTGGAATGTGCCTTGTACTCCTTTGGGTTTTCCCTACCGTTGATTGTTCATAGTGACTGCTCTTGATGATGTGGACTACTGCACTTGTTCCAATTCGAATGTAATATCTTCATGTACTTGTACTAAATTGAAATCAGTTGTATCATGTATGGTATCTCTGATGTAAAATCTCCCTAATTGATCTCGGGGAAACATTGATGTAATGATGATGTAATGGTGTAATTCCTTGTTGAACTCTCTCTCATGTAATGGATAATGTAAATGATATTTATTGCATATGTTAGTTAATTAAGTGATCTTTGATATTGACATGTTATGGATAATTCATATTGGTTGATCATTTAAATGTGATGAATTACAATTCTTGCTAGTTCAGTGAATGGGATTCTTGAAGTGTAGTCATGGAACCTTAGAGGACTTAGGTTAGAATACAAGTTATTGTAAATCTGCAATCTTGTGTATATTGCACCTTCAAAAAAAAAATTGTTTCGTTTTCTAGTGTTATAGCGTGTTGTCCTCTAGGGTTTTGTGGCGGGGCGTTACAGTATGTCCATAATACTACAAGTAAACATTCCTCCCAACCCATACCTTTAAGCCCAAATTATTTTTGAATCATCGATATTGGTGGTATATGTTTAAATCATGATTTTGAAATAAACCATTGGCTCGCAATTTTCACCAATTTTAACATAGTTTTTTCTGATTAAGCATGATTTGAAGGTTCTTTCCTACACGGTAAAATTAACACATGATTTCAACATTTTTTTATGGATTTCAACGGATTTTTTTATGTGGCGAAGTAGGGTTTATGTCTACATAAAAAACACAATGGGTATGAGTCCACAAACAAGTTGACACGAGAGAATCATTGCAACTTTTCAAATGAGTCAGTCTTGTTGGCATTTCAATTAGCACCTTTGGAGTGCTTATTGGAAACGGATGGCTATTGCGAGTGTTTTAGTAACTGCTCTTCGAATTAGAGAGAGGAAGATCCCTCTTTGCTGATGTTTTGCGTAAAAAGTATAGTAAACTAAGGTTCCTATCTTTTTTACTCAGCGGCAGGACACAAGGGTGCATAAACACAATGCGTTGCTGTCATGTCCCCTGAATTGCAACATTAAATTGTAAAACATTGAAATACAAATAAATGTCCCATATGAGAGATTGCAATTTAAATATGATTATAACCATTGTAGATAATTATAATGTTAAATATTTAGCCATTATTATATTAATCATAATTATCATAGATGGATACTATAATTACACTACAGAATAACTAGTATTATCATGGTGAATCTAATCATAATAATAATATAGGAATGATAACCTATATATAAATTCCTAAAGAATCAGAAACCATAAACAAATATAAAATATAGAATACAACATATAAATAATATTAAAACAAAGACAAACGGAATTCCTAAGCATAAGTGATCAACAACAAACAAACACTATTACTAAGGGAGCGGTAAAAAAGAGCCGACCCTTGAGAACCGGTTCCAAACAAAGGTGAAACATGTGCATGAAAAAGTCACGTCCCAGGCAGGCAGCGACCATAAAAGAGAGGGCAATACAAGTCTAAAACCATGAAGGAAGTAGTAATGGGAATTACAAGGAGAAAAAGCACTGCATATCAGAATATATAAAATCGTAACTTGCTCAGAATATAAGGTAGGTAAAAAGTAATAGACTTGGGCTTTCAAAAGGATTAGGAAGGAAAAAAGATATATTCTGAAAAAAGGAAACACATCAGTCAGAAATCAGTAGTATGCTATTTACAAATATTGAGAGTAAGATTAATATGATTATCAATTTATATGTAAATAAATAAATATATATAGATATGTGTATTTATGACAAGAAATTATTGTAAATTGAAATTTGTTATAATAATATATATATGTATGGCTAAGTAGATATGTGAACCACTTTGGAATATACAATAATGACACTTGCAGCAATTATTAAGCCTTATAAGTAATGATGACTCTTTAATATAAACCAAGTAGATTACATATATTATGAATTGTCCTCATCCTATGATCAATCCAGTATAAGGTTGAAAGAGGCGAGTAAGAAATCAGAAAACGTGGCGAGATACAACAACCAGGTGAGAGATTCTCACAGAGCAATAATTATCTGGTACTTCCAAAATATTCGATTGAGGTCTGCTTTCCAATACTTGGATAAATAATCATTCAAACTGTCTTCTGTAGATATCCCCGAAATAGATACTCCTCCTTAATGACAAATACAATGCTACATGTCAAGTATCTACTTATTCCCTGAAATCTTATATATATGTTAAACGTCTGTGACTGCTGCAAATATAGTTATTTTCTGAAACTTCATATGTTGCATATTTGAATAGAAGTTAGAGAACAGCATAGCCTTAGATCGGCCATGGTGGAAGCCCTGTAATATATTATTTCTTCAATTACTTAGGAAAGATAAGTACAAGTTAACAAATTGGGATTGGTCTCTTGCATAAACTGTTATGGGAATAGACATTGATGATAGTTTAAGGACTTCAATAAGGACTATGACTGTATTTAGATTTGAATGATGTTGGATCTTTATTTGGTAGAATGCATTATCATTGATAGAAAAGCATACGATAAGAATTGATATGGTTATATTAATATGGCTACATTTACTTCTGCATTTTAATACATCTCCATGCTATAGTTCATTTGGTTATATGCTCATGTTAATACTCTCAAAGCATAATGGATGAATAAAGATGAATCAATAATAAATGCATTTAGTTGTGGCTGTACAAAGATTGTCTTCTCCGTGCTTGTAGACCTATCAGGGAGGGCAAATCATGAGTGAAGTGGATTGTCCAAAAACCCCATTTCAGCCCCATAGGCCCTAGGCAAGGGATTGGGCCATAGAAGGTTGGGGGTCCCACCTAGGTTTCTGCCCCATAGGCCCAAGGCAAGGGATTGGGCAATAGGAGGTGGTAGGCCTTAGGCCACTTGGACTCTATGGTTCCTCTCCCCTGATAGGACGAGTGTCTTCTAAGGTGTTGCCATGAGTGGAGTATGCAGGTACTAAGCCACTAAGCAAGAAGGATTGTGATGAACAACCTCTTGAGCTTGGTATGAGGGCTTCGGGGCGGATCCACCTATGGCACTCCTCTTATGTCTTCATTATTGCTTTATGATTATGAATATATTTTGGCTATCTAGATATTAATGCTAACAGATATGTTGCTAATATGGTGAATATAGATTCCCATCCACAGTTATTGCATTAGGACATTCATTTGGGAAAAGGAAACCCTAAACTTAATAAACAAGCAAAGTCTAGGGCAAGGCTAGGCAAGGCTTTTAATCTATCCTATCTCCTCAAGATAAACAGAGCATGAGGGCATAGGAGTGGGAATGGATGGTTGGATTACTGTGATAAGCCTTGCTAGCTCACTGCTCAAACCCTTGTCTTTTTTTTAAGTCTGTTTGTGTTTTTTAGCTTTTTAGAGAAATTTTGTACACAGAAGAGAAGAGGCGCATCATATAAAAGCTCACAGAATGAAAACTTGAGCAAATTTAATCAAACTGAAATTGTAGAAGGTGTTTATTATCATCAACAATGGATTTAAAACATATAAACATACCCGAAAGCCTCCAAATTTTTTAAATAAGAAATCCGATCAGTATAGTGAAGAACTGACAAAAACTGGAGTAGAGAGTTACAGACTTCAAAGTTTATTCTGAAACTGAAGCCAGAGAGTAACATAGGTAGGGCGCCCAAGTTCATGAAGAGAGATCCTCCAAAAGAAGACGTTTCTCAAAAAAGCCAAAATAAACTTCCTTGCAAGTGCCACGCCCTTTCAAACAAAAAGCACCAAAAACCATCTCTGAAGGTATGCCCAAACAGCCATGAAGTCTGCCATGGTGAAGGAAGAACAACAACTAATAAACCCTCTGTTTTTGATGAAGAACACTACAAAAAATCTGTTGAAGCACTGCAGAACTTCTGAAATGAAGCTCTCTAAATCTGCACTAATTCAGCTGATCTCACAACTTCACAAGTGCTCACACTGAAGAGATTTCGTTCTCCAATGGTGGATTTGCTGCAAACCTGATCACAGGCTGAAAGCAAGGGAAAAACCTCCAAGGCAAAGTTGAAATATTCAAAAAGATGAGTTTCTCATTGCCCAAATCCCTTATAAAGAAAAGGAGGTGAAAACCTAAGAAATTCATACATTTTAGGGCTTTAGCTCATTTAAATTTATGGAAATAAACTTAAGTCACTTTCCATAGTCTCCCTTTTGATTTTTGGCGCCTCCTTTAAGTCAATAAAAGATATAACATTAAAATATTCACTTTAGACTTAATTTAAGTGAAATAAGAATTATAAAGTCAATTTGACTTTATAAAAAGACTTTAAGCTAAAAATTAACTTAAATCACTTAAGTAAGCCTATCTCCCTCAATTCTCAACAGAATTCAATGCCGTCAGAAGCAAAGAAACTCTTGTACTGCCAAGGCCTGCAATGAGCCTATCCACGATCTCAGAAAATGAAATCGACCGAACTCTCCAGAAGGTACCACTGACCCTCTAACCAATCCAGTTAGCCCACAAGGGTCCAAGAAAAGGGCTAACACACTGCATCAGGTGACTGACTAGAGTGGGGACATCACAATTACTTGGGCCGACCGTCTTGCCAGAATGAGTCTAAGGCTCTGAACTCTTAGATCTACGCTGGAATAAGGCCTTATGCAAGCAATCACTCTTTACAGTAAGATGGATCTCAGACTTGCCAAGGAGGACGAACCCCTATCTGAGATATAGGCTGGGAAACAACTCACTAGAAACAACAAATTACGATGACTTGGCTAACACAATTCCCAAGGAGGTGACAACGCCTGTCCAAAGTGTAGGCTGAAAGACAACTCATTACACAACATCAAATGATAACTATTAACATCAAAATATCCAAGGAGGAGGAACCCCTGTCCAAGGAGGAGATTGAAACAATAAGTTATAAGAACAAGATGTTGAAAAGAACTCAAATCTTTAGATCAAACTACATGCGCCTTTTGATTTCCTTCTTCAAGCTTTCACAACGAATTACAAAGAATTGGGACATGCAAAGGTACGATATTATACACAATTGCTTATCAAACCAATTTAACTCTCACCCAAGAGTGAACAAATATGCACTTTCAAACTTGTTGGCAACAATGGCGCAGCAATTTTGCGTACTAAATAAAGGTTAACAAATAATGAGCCCAAGGCTCTTATTTATAGAATCTCAAAGGAGTAGGCAACCCTAAAGTCTCCTTGAGTTAAAAATCAGTTCTTGCCAATCAGCAAAATTTATTCCTTTGTCTAAAAGTAGGTGAGAAAATAGTTAACTGGAAATCTACTTTAGTTAACTAAAACTAAACAAAGAGTCAATCGGAAGTCTACTTTAGTTGACTGAAACTAAACTAAAAGTGAACTTAAATTACAAAATGTGCCTCCAAAATAGAGATCCACAATTAGTGGGGATCTGAGATAGACATCCATAATTGGTGGGATCTAACATGCATGATCAGTGGGACATGGAGTTAACTTGGAATGAGGCATCAAGTTAACTCCTGTCACCATTAATGCTATTTTGAAGGGTAGGACGTCCTAGGTGCGAGCTTTACACCTCACCACCTCCAGTCAACAGTTCTTCTAACCAGGGGTTGACTTCTTCTACCTCTTGCAAACTACTTTTGATATTCGATCTTCTTTGTAGCTGCATCATCTAGCCTTGTTGACATGGAATGTGGAAAGTAGTGTGGTAGTAACCAGTGGCGGCTCTGTGTTTGGAATGACTACCTTCTGCATTTGTCTATCCATTGAACGGTGATGTCATTTATGACTTCCAAGGCGTCCATCTTGACTACGGGCTTCACTCGATGCATGTCCATGTCGAGTGTTTTCAGAAAGTCGTGAAGTAGGACCATTTTGGTCTTGATTTCAACTTGAGAGTACTATATTCCGAAAAAACTTGACTATTGACTGTAAACACAGATATGTTAAGACAACTTCTGGAAACCCCTAAAAATAGCCACCCGTCGAGAAGTATTTTTCTAGAAAAAATTTGACACATGGGTATCGTTCGTGCTTCAATGCTAAACAAACCCAGTTCGTTCAATTTTTAAATTTGAACTTTTTCGGAAAAACCCCTAAAAATAGGGGCAACAAGATTGTTGTTTCTGGAAAAATTCAAGAGATGGGTTTTGCTGAAAAACTGTGTTGATCATACCCAGTTGGTCAGATCAGTGATTGCTCATTGTTTTTGGGTCATGCAAGAAAATCTAAGACAAGAAGAAGATTGGAAGTTATCAACTGTCTTTCTTGGAAATATTATGCCTTTTGATGCAACCTTTGATAAATTGTCCTTTTGTGCAACTGATCTTCAAAAATATGAAGAACGATGAAAACCCCTCTGTCAGATCTTCAAAAGACGTCTCAGAGAGAAAATGATTGTTCTTGAGCTCCAACCTACAAAGACAAATGATGAATAATGATGTCCAAGCTTGATACATAGTGATTGATGTTGAAGCAATCAAGTTTGGACACCAACTCATGATGGAGGAGTCTTTCTGCCTAATCTGGAGTTCACAACACTGATTTCCCACCCATTAAGGGACGTTTTAGACATAGAAAGGCTTCAACATATCTTAACTTTAGTCAACCGAGCCTTACTTTGACTTTAGGCATCCCTTTGAAGAGTTGAACATATTTTTATTATTTTTCTGTGGTGAAGTGCCTCTGTTCGATCCTCGATCCCGGTTGCTCAGCTGCTCCGGAGATGTTGCTGATAGATCCATTGCTCAGATGGAACAACCTTGATTAAGTGTGCCTGGGAGCTACAAAGCTCAACGATTGAATTTGATGTTTTCAATTCAAGGGTGCTTTTTCTCAGCAAGGGCACTTTTGGCCTCAGACTTAGTCAATTTCTAGACTATTCTTCAATTTTACCATTTTGACCCTCTGTGCTCTGATCTGAGATCCCTACTGACTAATGAGTCTGATGATCTTGTTGAAACGTGGGATGGATAACCAGCTTAGTCCTGGAAGGGATGACTGGTTTCACAGATCTTGAAAGTTAGTTTAAGTCCTTCAAAAGCATGGGCGCCCCTGGCCTGCAGGGGCGCTTTTGGCTTTTTTACTCACGATTTTCATGTTGCAAACCTTCAAGAATGGTCCCAGTTTGATCTTTGTCGTCAGGTGTCTAATTTTTCCATTGTCTTCGCTGACGATGTTGTTGTTGAGATTGATCAAAATAGAGAAGGTCATACTAGAGGTCACCAAGCTTGCAAACAACATCTGACTGCCCAAAAAGATGGGCGCCTTTTCCCAGCAAGGGCGCTTTTCCTTAACACAACCAATTTCTTCATATTCAACATTCAGCTTCCACCTTTCGTGTTTTTTGCTTGATCTTCGTTTGCAAATGCTTGACAGGACCTGTGAACGTGCAACTAGATTGATCGCGGAGCTGAAAAGATTTTGCGCAGATGCCTTGAAGAAAGCAGCTACTAAAAACTTCATTTGGTTACCCAGAATGATGGGCGCCTTTTCTTAGTAGGTGCTCTTTTTCCTTGATGTCCATCAGTTTATCCTCCGTTTTACGTGCTCGAATGATCAGCAGCTATCGTCGTTTGATGCATCTTGTAGATTGGCGAACAGGTTCGTTGCAAAGCTGGGTTGATGCTGGAGAGATCACCTAAAGACAGGCTGGCTCAACAACTAACATCTGGACCATCTAATTCAAGGGCGTCCCTGGTCAACAGGGGCTCTTTTTCTCATGTTTGACTGCCATTTTCATAGCACTTGCATTGCAGCATTTCCCGACCTCGCTTACGTTCATTGGTGATTGGTAAATTAGGTGACCGTGCTTGACGATGCGCCGGAAAGCCACTAGAAACATGAAGAAGATGACTACATTGGTGAAGGTTGATGACTATTTTGGACCCACTGGATTCAAGGGCACCCCTGGCCAACAAGGGCACTTTTAGTCACAGTTCCATCATTTCCTTTAAAAAACTTCATCTCTTTGCGCTTGACATTCGCCGTGCATCGCCACTGATTTGAGCATTGTCGTTGATGACACGTACACGTGTATCTTGGCAATCACCTTCACTATGCTGCATGTACAGATGTTGGAAAAATGACTAAGGTATTTGACTGCACAGCCTCCTCTTGGTAGCAAGGCGTGCATTCTCCAGACTTAGTCAATTTTCAGCATTTTTCACTTTTGAAAATCTCCTCCGTTGTAGAGCATCTTTTCGAGCATTTTCGCCATGGTCTATTGTAGCAAGGCGTGCATTCTCCAAACTTAGTCAATTTTCAGAATTTTTCACTTTTGAAAATCCCCTCCATTCAAGAGTATCTTTTCGAGCATTTTCACGATGGTTTCTTTGTTGAAGCTTTCGAAGCTTAGCTTTCAGCACCTGGTACTGGCCAATCTGCCACTAATGGCTACGAAGGTCCTAACTTTCTTCCTGAAAAATGAAAATAGACCCATCAAAGTAAAACTAACTCTTTGGTGATTTTGACTTGACCAGTGTGATCATGAAGTCAATTCATCCTATCAAAGTCATTTTCAATCAATTCTGGAAAGGTCCTATTTTCAGGGGTTTCCCTAAAAATAGGGGCATGAAACCCTAATTTTCAAATTTTCAAAATTTTGCACATATGTTCCTTGACACAAACCCACAAAAAGCCTATGCTTGGTTTGACCTAAAACATACTTCTGACAACATTTTTACATGATTTAGATCATTTTAAGAAAAATGTCTCTTTGAAGCAAAAATTTATTTTGGGTACAAGTCTAAATTGCTCTTCCAATCCTCCGTAAAATGTAATAATTGTTTTTCATGAATATTTATATAAAAAATTATATTTATATAGTATTTAAAAAACTAAAATTTAAAATATTTATTAATATCTCTAAATTAAGATACATGATATTTTTTAATTAATATATATATATATATATATATATATATATATATTATCTTTGGTGTTGCCCCCAGACCCCCGCAAGAGGCACTACCCCAAGCCCCCACAAAGTTGTGGGATATAAAGCCAGATTAAATTGACTTGGATGCTTCCACTTTCCAACATGTTACACTTGAGTCCAAAAGTGAGCACACTTTTAGTGTGAGTGGCAGTGGCACTACTTGTGGTTCTTCAAATATTTCAACATCATCTAATGTTAATGATGATGATGATTCAAAAAATTCTTATGATCCTAAAAAATGATTATTGAACTTGATATTATTATTTTAATATTAAACTTGAAGTTTGTACAATGAATATTTTGTAATATTTATCATTTATGTTTTAACTGGCATTTGAGTTTTTGGTGGTTTTGTTGATTATATTATGCTATGTGGGGAGTTCCAAGACTTGCAAGAATCGCCCCAACCTAGTGAGTTCCAAGGCAAGTAGAGTAAACCAATGTTACAAGACTCTCCAAACTCATCGAGCCTTGAGGCGAATAGGTCGAAATGAGGCCTGGGGACTCATGATGTAGGTACCCAATGAGCTTGGTTAGACTCGTCAAGTCTGCAAGACCTGCTAAGTCTCAACAAGTAGACTTTGCCAAGTGTATTAAAACCAAGAAAAAAAATCATAAAAATTTGAAAATTCTTAAATGTAATGCATGAAAATCAAATGCTTTTTGAAAGGTTTGGGGAATTTTGGAGGATGGTCAAGAGTAGAGTAAAGTAGTTCTACAAGACTCATCCAAACTTGGTGAGCCTCAAGATGAGTAGGTCAAAATGAGGCTTGAGGACTCATGACGTAGGTACCCAACGAGCTTGGTCAGACTCCTTGAGTCAACAAGACTTGTTGAGTCTCAATGAGTAGACTCTACCAAGTGTATGAAAGCCAAAGAAAAAAAGGCATAAAAATTAGAAAATGCTTAAATGCAAAAGCATGAAAGTCAGACATTTTTTGAAAGGGTTGGAGCATAGTTTGCAAACTTGGACTTGGAGAGTACTTGGCAAGCCAATAAATTTATACTCGAAGAGTAGTCATGAAAAACTCAACAAAACTCGACACCTTTAAAAGTACTTAAATTTTTGAAAAAAAACATAAGTTTTTGAAAAAAATATAAATCACATGCAAAATATAGTTATAAAATATGTTAAATGAGTTTGGTGGGGGTTTGGGGCCAACACCACTAGTGGGGTCAAGGGGCAGTGCCCCTTGTAGGGTTTGGGGGTAGCATCCTTGGAGGGGTTGAGGGGCAATGCCCATTGTGTCAAAACCACACAAACCTTCATGGTGCACACCATTTTCATAATTTTTTAGAAGGCCAAAAACAATGCATATAAAGCCAAAAAAACAAAGTGTTTGTAGTGTCTAACCCATGTTGTTTTTCGTAAAGTTTGGCATGTTGGTGTTGTGAGTTAAATGGAAAAACTTTGCAAAAATGTTTGGCAAGTAAACCTCACCAAAACTCGCTTGGAGGATGGTTACTTTTAAAATCAAATACCGTTGACGATGACCAACCAATTGACCTTGATGAAAGTGATCCAGAGTCTAAGTGGATTGCAAATTATGATGTCTTTCTCAATCATAAGGATGTTGATATCCTAACAAAGGCCAACATTGATAGTGATGTGATTGAACAACTTAGGAGAGGCTCTAACCCAAGAGCTTCATCATTGAGACCTACAATCCTCTAGTGTAGCTCTCTTTGTAGTAGCAAGATTTGTCAGCCCCATCTGATTTTTTGGAGCTTTGTACTTAGTTTATAGGTTGACTTTGTACAAACTAGATTGTAATTGAAAATATGAAAACTGCTAACATCTATTAACGAAAATAGCTTTCCACAATCCATGGTGATAATTGTTTGAAGGGTTTTTGGATTCAATTGTGGGAATATTTTTTGCATCAACGTTTTGGATCACACTCTGTGATCCTGTAATGTCCCTTCCTTAGGCAGCTCAGACTAGTCAAGGTTGGCCTACTATTAGGGTTCCTGTAGGTCAGCAATATGATTAAGGGATCCAACTGAGGGATGCGAAGCCTAGCCAGGAGCTTTACAAGCCTTTCAATTTGGAGTTCAGTTGTTGAATCTAGGGATAAATTGAAAAATATTAAAGTTTGCTTTAATGGAATAGTAAAAGTGAATAGTAACAGAGAATTATAAAGTGAATAGTGAAAAGTGCCCCCATCCTAGTAAAACAAAGTTGTTTTTAAAAAGTGGCCCTTTCTTTTGATGAGGAAAAGACCCTTGAGGAGGAATATTTTATTATCTTTTATAAAAAAGCTCATGGGAGGTTATAAAGTGAATTTTGGGCTTCTATTTTGGCATCCATTTGTCATTTTTCATATTAGCACTTGCAGGTTTGAGCTCTGGAGAAGGGTTTCAGCTTGGTTTCAATCTTCTGGGAATGAAAACTCCCAAGGGCTATCGTGAATTGGACGAGAACCCAATTCACCTTTGAGGACCTACCTTGGGTCTTCATTTGGGCTTCATTGGAGTAGTTTCAAGTGTTTAATTTTCAGGCCTGAGTTTGCAGCAGTATTATATCAGCATATTTCTTCAGATCAGGTGCAGCCATTGATAGATCAAGTCTCAACCAGGCCAATATCATCACATATTTGCATTCTACTTGTTGGCTGTACTATTTTGGCAACCAATTTCATATCAGCACTTCCATAACAATGATCAGACCTGTAGTTGCATATTTCACATTCTATTTCAGTCTTCTACCATTGTTATCATGCTCATATCAGCCTTCATACATTGTATTTTCATGCTGGCATAGAATAGGTATGTTATTGGCATATTGGGTATTCAAATCTTCCATTTGTTTTAATAGAGCTGTTACAGTCTGATAATTTTCATATCAGACATAACTGTCATTTTAATCAGACCTTATATCTTTAATTTAATGGCATAAGTGGAAGTGGGTTTATCAATTTATATTGTGTAATCATTTATATATCAGTTCTATGCATTTCCTTTATGTTATTGGCATTGAAAACACTCAACCAAACATCAAAAGCAATCAAACAAAACTCAGAAAATCAGAACAGCAGTCAGAAAATCAGAATTCATGAGTTTGCACAACATCTGTTTGACGAAATGTCAACACTCTAAAATATGAGTTTTTGGGTTAGATTTAGTAGGGATACTTCAGATCCATCATCAGGATGAAAATGTTATCATCTAGTTATTATTTATGCAAAATGAAATATGCATTGTGCAATGCAATGTAATCAGCGATATGAATATAAATTATAAACAACAAAAAATTATATTCCACAATTCATGGGCTAAATTCTCAATTTTATTTGCTCTCTATATCTATATGTTATTGAAATTTCTTAAAAAAAAATTTAAAAAGATGTTATTGTCCCATTTTTTACAATTTTTTTAAATTGATAAGTAGGAGGTATTTTTCCACAGCGTGTCAAATTATGATATTGCTATCAGGATTCAACCGTGTAGTTTCGAGTCAAACTCATTGACCCATGTTTCATGAGTAGTGGTTCAACAAGAACCCATCTCCATGATAATGAATGGTCCACTTAGCAATCATTGCATCTAGGTGATGCTCACGAGTGTGAAGCACTAGGCCTTCTCGAGATGTCAACCATCCCAATACTACTCCAGCTCAAGTGCACTTAACTAGAGAGTTTTCCCAAAGGTTAAGCCCACTTAGATTGCAACCCCATTTGTAAAACCTTCAGCAAGTGTTGTACCTTATGAACCATTCATTATAGATTCCCTTTATTTCATCAATTGATAAGTAGGAGGTATTTTCCATAATGTGTGAAATTATGATATTGCTATCAAGATTCAGCCATATAGTTTTTTGAGTCAAACTCATTGACTCAAGCTTCATGAGTAGTGGTTCACAAGAACCCATCTCTCATGATATCGAATGGTCCACTTAGCACTCATTGCATCTAGGTGATGCTCACAGAGGTGAAGCACTGGTCCGTCCCGGGAGGTCACCCATCCCAGTACTGCTCCAGCTCAAGCGCGCTTAACCAGGGAGTTTTCTCCAAAACCTTCAGCAAGTGTTGTGCCTTATGAACCATTCATAATAGAGCCCCTTTAGCTCATCAATTGACTCAAAACTACACGGTTGAATCCTGATAGCAATATCATAATTTTTTTAAATCCAAATTTTTCCAATTTAAATCCCAATTTTTAAAAAAACTTATAGGTTTGCTGATTTTTTCCCCAAAAGGTTTTTGCTGCTATGGTCTAGATTACAGTTTTAGGCTTTTTTAATTGTTTCTAGTGAGCTTTCTCATCTAATTCGAAGAGTGGTTCTACTACACATTTGTTCCAATTTGTGTCGCATTCAAAGTTGTGGTATAAAATGCTAACACACTACCAATGCAATAATATATAGATAAAAATTCATACCATATCCAATTGTACAAGAATAACACAATTGATGCTTTATTTAAGTAGCACTTGCTTACAATGAATGTAGGTCAAGGAGGATCATCCACAAACCAGCACCTTTTCCTATCTGATCAAATTATATTTGAAGGGGCCAATGGTTGTCAATTACAAAACCGTAGGGTAACTGCTTTACAAATGTCATTTACTTACTACCCTCAGCTGGCAATTACAAACACAAGTGGGCCTAGGAATTATTAACAAACTAAATTTTATGATTACAAAGGCATCTGAAAGAATGCTCAGAAATACCAATAGTATTCAAAATATACAAGGGTTGCACTACCAAGTCAATCTCTAACATTTAAAACCTGAAGGCCAAAATATATTGTCAGGGACATTGCATGTGTAATCTAGTAGAAAAAATTGATGCCTATTCTGTCTACTTGATCTCATCTAGGTAAACTGTGCTTTGCACATTTCATACAACACAGACCATGTGATGTCTCTAAGTAAAGGTTGTCAGTAGGGAATTCTTGATTTGGGAAGATCTCCTTATGAGGGTTTTCTGTCTGAACGGACAGATCTCTATGTGAAAGAAGGGAAGAAATTTCTGGTATTTGTATGACATGAAGGTTGAACATGCACTGAAAACACTCATGTTTCCCATCAACGAATATGCCTAGAAATAGAAGCATCCTCAGGCTCAAACACCCAGAGACACAGTCAGCATATAAGTTCAGAAGAAGTTGATGAGAGAAAACTTTGAGCAAGGCCAAAGCAACTCTCAAGATGCAAAGAAAGCATAAGTTTGATGCACTCTAGAGCATAAATTTAGGCATCCTGGTAGTGAATTTGAGACTCATATTAATGCAAAATCTTTGGAAATAAACATTCCTTCAACTCCAACATGTTACTTTCACATATTCTCCATAGGTCTTCTCACAACATTACAAGTAATTTATCATTTTGTTGGATGAGGAGCACAGATAGACAATCATAAGGAAGAGATTCTCAATAATATCAAATAACTTAAAAAGATGAGATGATCTGCAAGGTCTATAACCATGTCAAGAGAGTTGCAGGGAGAGTCATGAGTAACACTGGCAAACAGAACAATGCATGTGCTGAAACATATTAACATTGTTGAAGATTATTTAAGCTAGGAATGAAAGACCCTCAAGTTCTTTCAAAGTGATTTGAGTGTAGATATTTTTCTTTTTCTTTTTGCCCAAATATTTTGGGGCAACATTGTATCAAGCACTTTTGCCTTGTAATTATGACTTATTTGTTTCTAGCATTAATAGAAGTTCATATTCCAGGGGTTGGTTTCAATTCTTTTGAAGCACATTAATAATTTGCATCTGAGAGAAAAATATTAAAAAGAGTTCCAGACCAACCTCTGACATTGCCCGAGCAGCCAATGCTTTGAATGCACTCTGTAAAACCAAAACAGGTAACTGAATTAGATATCATAAAAACACTAGAGAGCAGGCATTATGCTTGTTTACATCATCATATGGTTTTGATTTTAAATAGTTTTATTTAATGCAATCTCTTTCTCTTGCCATTTAAGAATTGTCCCTTCCCCTTTCCATAAATATCCAGTGAAACTTAAATGAAGTACAAAAAATACTCACACCCCTACACAATCAAGAAACCTTGAAAAAAATACTAACGTAGAAATCCAATCATATCATGCTCTACTAATAAAACTATAATGAACTGAAATGATATCAGAGCTCCTCTTTCAGACAAAGAAACTCATGAAGGAAAAGACAAAGAATGTAAATCAAGCAACCAATAATGGGCAAATGTTGATT